>JAOEGS010013492.1:2697-16182 GCA_025447755.1 Corythornis vintsioides | reverse complement strand
CTTTTCTTTTCTTTTCTTTATTTTATTTTATTTTATTTTATTTTATTTATTTTATTTTTTCTCTTTTCTTCTCTTTTCATAGAAACTAATACTGATACAACTGCAGAGGAGAAGATAGGTGTTCCAGAAGTTTTCTATTTTATGAATTAGTGTCATTGTAGTCTCTTCAAAGCAAAAATAAGTGTCACATACATTAGCATTTATGGGACCATGAAGTCTCTGGGAGATAGGACACTGTAAAGCTTTTCCTGTCTGCTGCAATGCTGAAGACTGCCACACCTAAATGTGTCCCAGCTGAGGGGAAAAGGTCAAGGGCTGTGAGATAGACCTCAATAAGGCCACAGAGACTTTTAAATAGATTATTTTAATACACTTGCCAACTAGATGAGAATTACAGCTGTGGGTGAACTCCTGGGGCAGTATAGGACAGCAAGTGGTTATCTTCATATGCTTCATAGAGCAAGGACAGCTTTTAACTGGCAGTTGTGGAATGAATCAATTTATCAGTGGCAGGCTTAAAACCCTTTACTGCAAATTGCAAAACCAATCCCATCTCTAAGGGAATTAGTGTGTACTTTGCACTGTTGGGGAAGCAGACATAGTCTGCTCACAGAGACCTCCAGTTTTATAAGGCAATAGATTCAAAGACAGCCATGACAATGTAAACCTTCACCATGCAAAACTAGTAGCCCAGATTACACAACCTGAATCACTGAAATATTAGATATATTTTTAGTCTGATTTAAATTTAAGCAAAAATACTTGGCATTAATGACCAAGTTAAGCAAGAAAAATCACAGAAGTTCAACTCTTGTGATTCAGGTATTTTCTTTTTAGATGTGACAGGTTGATCACTCTGTGCAGACCTTTAGTAGCTGAAACCACTTACAGCTTTTTTTTTTTGTGGAGTCACAAAATATATATATTTATATTATAAGGCAGAGGACAAATGAAAGTCCTTCTCTGGAGAGGAGGTATCTGGTGGTGATAAATTACTAAGTATTATCTAGGAAACAAGGTCCCAGGAGAAAAAACAACAGCGAGAAAAACCAACATTCTCTCACCAATCTTGTCTTCAGATTTGACTGTAAAAATCTTACAAAGTTCAGAGTCAGACTAAAGAGTCAGTTAATTTCCCATCTTTAAAATATAAGCATCACATTATACTTTAGTCACATGGCATCAGTTTGGATTTGAAAGACTCATTAACCATCCTTGCAAATGCACAGGAGATGTCTCATTTTTGTGAATGCTGGGTTGTGGAACAGAAACAGTCTCTTGCATTATTTGCTCTCTTAAGAACTAGTTTTTGCTGTTGTTTTTCAAGTATTAACAATGTATGTAGGTATGTGGTCCCACAGGAATTGTTCCACTCATGCAAATTGGATTAACTTCATTAAAAGGAAAAGGGGTTATAGGACTGAACCCCTAGTTCATGTCAATCAAATACAATAGCAGTTCAATGGGAACACATAAGATTGTTTGCTTTTTCTCCCCAAATCACATGAAGCCATGGTAACAGATACTAATATGCATTATTGTGGTAAGAAAAGTTACTTGTCACACAGTTTCAATCCAGTTCCAAGTGATGCTGGAATGCAAATTTTAACAGTTTGTGAACAAAGCCTCCTATATCTGTATGTACTTACACTAAATTATATGTCTGAGATGCTGTAACATTTAAAATTCCTCTGTCTCTTTCTCTTCTTTGTCTTCCTGGTAGGAAACTGGAAGGGAAGAAGAATGTTGCACCCCTTGCTAATGAAAAACATCAAAAAGTACCTGTAAATTCAGCTTTGTTTAAGAGGGGAATTTTATTGTGAACTAAATGGGTAGGCTGCAAATGGAAACTGTCCCAGAATCATGACTGATGTGACAGAGAACAGCTGAGCTTTTATCCTCTCCTGGAAGATATTGCTATATTTTCAAATTCTCAAACCTACTTTATCAAGGTGATGTGGTGTTGTTTAGTGTCCACTGTGATTTATGGATAATTATTATTTACAGAGAAATAATTATTAGGTCATTAGTTTAAAATGAGACCCAGAATGCAAAGAATTACTAATAAAAAAAACCCTAACAATGAAACAACAGATTAAACAAAGTATTTTTTCCTTCCCTTAGAGACCAATTCATATTAAAGTATAAATAAACAGAGAATGATTGTTTGCATACTATTCAAAAATTCACCAGATATTTGGTTTATCATGACCTTGATCTTGCAAGGAGTTGGTCCTTACCAAATATTTACCAAATCTGTCTTTATAGAAGCTGATAAATCAATGACATTTAATCACAAATACATTCCCTTCATACATTCTGCCAAGCTTAGTTCATGTTACCTGCTTCTTTTATGCTTTCTAACAGATATGCATAATTTTCTACTACAATTTGCTGAAGTGATTGAGTCTGAGGTTCAGACAGAGAGGTGAGGGGGACTCAGCACACAAGAACTGCAGGGCAAGGCTGGTAGGGCAGTTATCCTGGGTCCAAACAGGAGCCAGTTCAGTCCCTGCTAATAGATATGGCTTCTTCCACTCTGCCTCTTGACTCTGAGCAGGAGGTGGTGAGATTAACACTCAGACATCATCCTTTGTGTCTGAGATGTTTGCTTCTGTCATCTTTTCTTCATAACTGAGAGTCATCTGGAAAGTGGCCAGTTGTTGTGGAGTTTGTGGGACCATTGCCACTGCCTTCAAGGCAAGACTCTGATCTCATCCTGGATTTTTAATAGAGAGTAAGAATGTAATACTTTCAACACTTCTGTGTTTTTTCATATTTCTTTGTGCTATGCAAATGTTTTATGCTCCCTGAAATCATACTGAATTTGATTAATTATGATAAACAAATTCAAGAGAAGTTTAACTCCACTGTAACCTGGATATGTTTCTACACAGGGCCCACCTTGCAAACACTTCTGGCAACCAGCACTGCTTTTTGGAGGACAGCTTTCCCACTGCTATGTGCACAGGTAGCATCAAGTAAGAGTTAGTTTGGTGTGCAAGAACCAGCTCTCTCATATAAAGTCACCTCATTTATTTTGTTCACCCAAACCATCCTATGGTACTAGGTCATTGGAACCTAGCTAAAAGTGACCTTGATTTGCCTACTAGGCATCAACTGCATTCTGGTAGAATTAATAAGTAATTAATTCCTTATCTTGGTCAGCTTTATTCATTTGTTTTCCTGATTCAATTTCAGTAGAGATTTTAATAAATTAATCACCCCAGTGGTTTCTATTTAACTTGTACTCTATGGCTTTAGATTAACCTTCCTATCACTGCCTATGTATTTAGAAGTTCTTCTCTTGTATATACCCTCCATTTCCTAGGATGAGAAAATAAAGAAGGTTTTTATGCATGTGGGACAGTAGAAAACCAGAGTCTGTTGTATGTTCAAAGTTCAGATGTTCAACAGCTCACCCCTCTACTCACTTAAGGCTGGACAGATGCTCTGCAGAAGCTGCTGAGCTTTACCCAAGTATTTTGTCAAATCTTTCCTTCTTTCTGATGAAGGAATATTAAAGTTCCTGGATTAATGTCTACCATGCTCACCATTTTGGTACCAGGGAGTGTACTTCCTTATTCTCTTCTATTTTTGACTAGCTGTTAATTATGATAATTTCATGCTCTACTTGACTATGGAAAAACTGAAGCTAAGAGCTTCAGATGAAGCCAGGATCTGTTCCTGCATGAATACTGTTGCAGAGACTGAATTAAAACCTGAATTATTTTTCTAGGAAGTAGATAATGCTGTGTCTGGGCAAACCACACAAGTAAAATGGTTCAGACAGTTAACAAGTTAAATCAGATTTAAATGGTAATAATAATAATGACAATAATGGTGATGATTTTGATAATATGTTAGGCTGTACCAACTAGAAAAAGAAAATAAATCCAAAAGTTTTAAAGACAAATCTTATACAGAAACCTGGTTTAAAATGAAGCTCCTGTCTGATATCATCCATTTGGGAACTAATGGGAAGAGTTTAGCTGGTTTTCAGTACTACAAAAATAATGTTTCAAATTTGGCTTTTATAGATTAGTGGGTTTCTGCAAAGTTCTGTCACAGAACTTCAAATTCACTCAGAGACAAAACCAATTTCTTCTGTCTCTGTTGCTTGTTGTCCTTGCTTATGGCAAAGGTCAGCATTTTTAAGTACAATGATTTGGACCTGTCTGAAGTAAGCTATTGCCTTGTTCCACTGTGTTAATCAGGGCCTTGTAATTAAAACTAACCTCCCAACAATGAACCAAGGACTTTGTGTCTCTTTGGCATGCTGGGTGGTTTGTTGCCGTGTTGTTAAAGTATTTTTATGTTATTGATGGAAAAACTTGGCTGTCCAGGAAGAAAATAGACAAGTTGGCTAAATACTCTGCTGTTACGCATCTGTGTAACACACTAGAGAAAAGATTAAAATGGAATATTATAGTTCCTGGTATACAGACCACTGACAGAAGAATGATGGATTTTGGGGAACTGGTGGCATTCATCAGCAGGGCTATGACTTTCCAACTAGAAAAAGAGTGGAGTGAATGAAATATTTTACTTAAAACCTGAATGATTGCATAAAATAGGAGTAGAAGATGAAGAAAAAAAAAATCAACAGCAGCAGGCTTTGAATGAGTTATTTATTTATTAATTATTACTGTATTACAGTCATGACAATTAAAAAATGACCATCATTTTAATGTTTTGGCAATAGATCAGAAACCTGACTTGCATATCTGCCTGTGTATTCTCTTGACAAATATTTCCTGCTGGAAACTCATCCTTCCTGTTTGTTGCTTCACCTCTTCCAAGGCCTGTGCCTGGGAGGCTGGAGGCATCCAGGTCTCAGCACCCTCCAGCAGGACTAGGTTTTCAAACAAGCACAGCATCACCTGGGCAGGAGTTTAAGATCAAAACCAAGGGAATACATTTCATCCAGGCTACCAATTAAACATGGGAATTCAGTGAAATATGAAGATGTGGAAGCCAAAGAATTAGTGAAAATAGAATGGAAGCAGGAAAATTCATGGAAAAGTGCTCCAACAGAATTAGAAAATAGTGTATTTGGCATGCAGCCTCTGATTTAGGAAGACTCTAGATTACTAGAAGATGAGACAGTAAAATAGAGGGAAAATTTTTCTTTGTCTCATTCCTTGTTTCTCCTTAAGCCACTCTGGAGACAATGGCTAGATGTCTTTTTGGTCCAGTCTGATGCTGCAGGTCCTACCTAACACCATTAGCTTGAGAAAGAGATTCAGAAATCTGGCTCAGAATCTTGTCCTGGCTCTTTCACTGTTTTTATCCAGTGGATCTCATGTTATTTAAAATATTGACATATATTATAATACAATAATAGGTATTTATCAGCTGCACTGTAATTACTGCTGTAATGTCAATGTCAGAAACTCCCTTACTCACCACTGATAGTACTGAAGAAATAATGTCCCTGATAAATGCTTTATGGTCTTTCTTATCAAACATGCTCTTATTAATGAAGAATACACATAAACAGCTTTTTCTTTTATGTAATCTATTGTCTATTTTCTGCATTTTTAATGTAATCTGTTGCCTATTTTCTGCATGACAAAAGAAAGATGGAGAAAAAGCTGTAGACAAAGCAATATCAAAGCAGCATCACTCCCAAGTCCTACAGAGAATATTCCTGTGCTGACAACTCAATTAGTACATAGGTTTACCTTGGAGCAGTGAGGTGCTCAGCTCTTGGGCTGAGGAATTAATCTGCTCAAAGGCTTTAAAATATTGTTAAAAATAAATCAGGGTCACTTAAAACATCTTTTCAGATGGTGGTGGTTAATCTGCTCACCCCTGCATCTAGTGTCCAGGCCTAATTGCCTTGTATGACCTGGTGATGAATTGGCCTTATGAATGGTGCTGTGCCTGGGTTACTTTGCAATTGCTAACATAAATATTTGCAGGGAAGGACTGCCCTTCTTAGGAGGCCTGCTTTGTATTGTGTGGAGCTGTTAAGATTCAGACCCCTTAATGTAATTGATAGAGCAACATCTAGAACTACCTATTTTTTTTTTAATTTTCATTTTCTTTCTTTGTTGTTTTCCTGTGTTCTGATAGGAAAAGATTTGGCATGGACTGATAGTGAATAGCAGGGACAACTAACAGCCAACTCTGTGAGACTGCAATCAGGTGGATTGGACATCTGTTCAATTTCTGTGCTTAGATCTCAGTAAGCCAGATACTTAACATTTCCCTTGGTAATGATTTGAAACCTCTCAGTTACAATTTCAGGCAGTAAAAATTGTTTTGGGACAAGGAAGTTGTTTTCCATTGAGATGCATTTGTCTTCCTTCTGCTTTGACTTGGGAAGGCAGCATAAAAACCTAAATCACACTGATTTTGGAAAACTGCTTTCATAGCTTAGAGTCCAAACTTGGATACAATAGCATAGAATGGAAGTAGTACAGTGCAGTACTGGGATTCTGAGTTTGCAGCTACAATTCAGGTAAAAATAGAATTATTCATTGTCCTCTAAACAGCAACCTCATCGAAATATTTCAGTTACTGAGTTAAGGCAACTGGGCTTGACTTTGTTAGACTTCCCAGAAAGTTCAATCTGTCTTCTATAAGAGCATTTGATACCCTAAGCATAAGCAAGGTTTCCTGGAGCAGGAATAGCAGAAAGAGCAAGAAAACACAGTTATCACATTTGCATATGTTGTTTCTTATTTTTATTTTTCCTATGTGATCTAAATCCAAATCCTTCCCTTTGAAGAACATGATTTGCATTTAGCTTTTATGATAACCTTTACCTCAAGATTTATAGAAGCAGAGCATCTTTAGTGGACCTTGTATCTGACTCTCAGGCTTAAAACAATAGAAGCCCAGCCTTGCTTGAGAACAGCCCTGAGAAGTTTGCTTCCTCCTTTTCACTCAGGGCTTAGAGCACAAGTCAAATATTTTGGAGCAGTCGTTGATCTTTCTGCTCTCATGTAGCTCATTTTCTTGGTGCTGAGATTCCAGAAGAGCTTTCAGATAAAATGAATGTAAAAAATAATTGGGAACAATTAGTAATACTAGAATTTCAAATCATTGCATGAAACGTATTTGAAGCCTCATACTCCACTGTAAATTATTAATTAGGTTTTGAAAATGATATTGAATATGTAAATCCATTATTACGGAACTCTAATGACATTTCTACTTTAAAAAAAATGTATGTAATATTGCCATTAATAATCCTCCTTCTGATTAGTCACAGAATAACTCCAAGAAATGGAAGACAGAAATTTATTGTCTAGTTGATCCTGCTCAGGCAGGGGGCTTGGACTAGATGATCTAGGTCCCTTCCAACCCCTAATATCTGTGAATCTGTGTAAACCCAAACCATTCCATCATTCTGTTCTATATGACTTCATCTTCTCTATAGGGATATATAGGAGGGAGCTGTACAGGTCCTTCTAACCAGAAAGCACAAAGCCAGGGGTATTCTGCATTTCTGTATGTCATGCCAAACTCTCAGGAGAAATGTGTCTCCAGGAGAGTGCAGTTGCTGCACCTGTACACCATGCAGCAAAAGCAGGGAAGGCTGAGGCCCATCTTTGTGGCAGGAATGCATCTGGTTTTCCATCCTCACCGAGCTGTTCTGCCACTGCAATAACTTTGAGCTCTCAAAGACATCATTATACCTTTGATTTCTACCCCTTTCATTTGTTAGAGTAAATGACCAGGTATGATCAGGCATGATTTTCTCCTTCAGCTCTGCTGCTGACACCTGCAAATACTAGAGCTGGGTGGTAAAGTTTTGAGGTTCATTGTTATTTTCATTTTGCCAGATGTGTATTTAGCATGTGCCATTCTGGGTCATGCATTTTGTCCATGCTGCCAGGTGCAGCTTGCTCAGGGGAGATACCAAGCTGATAATAACCAACTCATAGTTTACACAGTATTTAACTAGAAGCCTTTGGTTGCAGCTTTAGGTTTATTTCTGCCTCGACTAATTTTATTTTCACCAGAACACTCTCCAAACCTTTGCTTTCATATGGTAAATACGTAGGAATGCTGCACAGCAGACTCTTCAGACCAAAGCTTTTAATGAAACTCTCTTGTAAATAGGCTTGCTACTCCCTTGTTACAGTTATTTTAAGTGTATGTTTAACTTGCTGATTTCACACACCACTGTGCAGCCGCTTGTTACTTATTAACTTAAGACTCAGATCCACAAGGTCCTGCCTGCTGCTGGATCGTGCCAAGTCCCCTTCCCCTCCCCAGATGCTGTTTAAGGGCTTACAGGGTGCTCAGCACCTTGCAGGGCTGAGCCCTGAATCCAGGCAACAACAGGGTCTTTCAAAAAAGGAACCAGTTTTCTGGAACAAGGTTCATTTTGTAACTGGGCAATATTTGTGCAATGGATTTGTCTGTATTTAGATGAAATCTTCTCCAGAACAACAGATCTCCTAGCTAACAGCTGCTGGAAGACATAAACATTTTAGGTATGTATGGTGGTGATTAATTAAGTTTTAATATTATGTTTTTATTAGTTGTTCTAGTGAAGTGCAAAACCGTGACTGAGACTGTTCAATACCCTGCCATGCTATACAAGCAAGGTGGTGCTCTCTGATTTTGGTCCTGGTATCACCTGCAAATAGTGGGAATTAAGAACAAAAGCTAAACCTGAATTTTCCTTTCAGCCAGAAAGCAAGGCAGAGTTCTGTTCTAGGGACTGTTGGAGGAATCTCACTTTAATACAGATACACCTGTGTGTTAATAACTTATCTCTTCAAAATAAGCAATCACACTGTTGGCCTTTGCCCTCACTCCCACAAGTTATCAGTTGCACACATGTTTTTGTGTGCATTACTTCTTGAGATCATTGTGATTTTAAGCATATGAGAGCAGAGAATCACACAGGTAAAACATTTGCAAGACTATGGGTCTGGCAATGTACTCTACCTGAAACAGGGGTATGAACTTGGTACCTGAGTAGGCTGAGGATTATTAAGCAATTTGCTGATGCCAGTTTTCTCTGAGTAATGGCTGTCAAGTTGGCTGCTGCACTTTCTTAGGGAATAAGCAAAAAAAAATCCAAACAAAACTGAGATTTTGGCAGTATTTAGTAAATCAGAGAGGTTTCTGTGTAGCTGTAAGGACAACCAGCTAAGTTAGCTGTACAAGAAGTGGAGAGTTGTTTACTCATTACAACAAAGTAGAGAAATAGGTGGAAGTTTATGGGAACAGAAGTGGAGTGCTGATGCCAGTGCTTTTCAAAACTGTCAGTGTAGGATGAAGGCACCACATGATCCCATATAAGAATATTGCAGCAGAAAGTAGTCACAAGTACTCAATATCCTCCCTGGGAAAACAGCTCCTACTGGTTTAGGGGAAATGAGCCAGGGGTTGGTTGGTTGCTAATTCCCTTTCATTACTATGTGTTAGCAAAGCTGTTTAATACTTGCTCTAAAGCCTGGATTTCACTCTCCTCTCATTTAATATCAGGCTAAATCTGGACTAATAAGCCCTCAAAAGCTTAGAGGTTTCAGTAAAATGAGATTTGCCTAAAAATTACATGTTGGTTTGTGCTAGTAGCAGTGTTGTAGCTTTGGTGCCCTGAGCAATTAGAGAAGCAAGACTGGTGAGAAAAGAGAATATGCTTCATTAGGATAGTGAATGATTTAGTAGGAGTTGCTGTGTCTTATTGCAAACCTTTGGAAGGGTTTCTTTCTCTGGAGACCCTGAACTGTCTCAGTCCCCCTTTTCTTAGACTTCAGCACAATTAAAAATGTAATAGTCGATTTTGAATCATGTCCAAGTGTTTCTATAATCTGTTTTGCTTAAGTGTTGGAAAATCAAGATGCAGGATATCGTGCATGGAGCAGGATGGCTGTTTTTCCAGTGCTTCTCAGGCAGCAATATCAGTGACTCTGAGGGCTGAACACTGGACAGGAGCTGGTTATCAGCTGAGGACTGCTGTTATTCTGGAATGTATTTGTCCGTGTCTCTTCAGGACTTTCAGAGTTAAAGCTCTCCTGTAAATCTTGCCCCTTCTAGGAAAATTACCAGACGCTGACAGGGGGTGTCAGCAGTGGCTCGGCTGAACGTATATATCCTGCTTATGGATGCTTGCAAGCACCTGACAGGGAGGCTCTGTTCCCTGCTGCTGCAAAGACTGCTGTAAAAAAGGTTTTAAAACAACTGATTTCAGCACAATACTAAACACCAGCCTGCACACAGTGCTCATCCTACCAGCGAGACTGAATATTCAGGTATTTTGGCCTGCCAAAATGTTTCCTTCAGCCAAAGGGAGAGAGGTGGCATCTTGCATATGGTCATTTGTAGGTAAATAGCACTCTCAACATCCATGCATTGAGACTGCCTTCTTCTTATTTTGTGGTGAGTCTGCCACTGAAACTGAATCAGAAATGGAATGCAAACCAGATTAAAATCTCTGTTTATCTTAATGATTTATTTAATCTCTGAATTTGACACAACACTGCTTCATGAAAAATTCAAGTCACCATTTTCTGGAGAAAGAATTTTTCTGCTTTTCCAGTGAACACATTAAGATCTTTCCTGATTGGGATGCTGCCACAGAATTTTGTGTCTCTTGTTTCTTGTGAACCCATTACAAGTACACACCCAGCACCACCACTCACAAACCCACCTCACACCCTTAGGTATTTGGCATTGCTCAGACAAAAGACAACCCTTGGACAGAATTGGTGCAAACTGCCTCCCTTTCATACTGGAGCTGGAAATGCTGGTTACCTCCAGCTTAGTATTTTAATATTATGGACCCCAGTGTGTTGAGGGCACCCACTAAGGTTTTTCTAGTTAAGATTTTCTTAACCTGAAGTTTAACAAGGCATTTGAAAAAAAGACAGTGTGACTGACAGGAACCAAAGTGTCCATTTTTCTATTTGCAATGTTTAGACAAAGACAGCTCACCGACGTAAATTAACCTCTCTAATAAGTAAATGTGGAATCTTTCAGCTTCAGAGCTACCCTGTGCTCTTACAAGACATAAATTATTAGTCAGATCTGCAAACTCTAGTTAAGATGAATGGTCCATCATCAAAATAGGCAATTCCAGCTTGAAATGGGCACTTTGGTCTGAACTTCTTTCAAAAAAAACTGATTTTAGGGTTTGTCCTCTGCATGGGTGGATAATGGATTCTTTTCTTGTGTATACTTTATATGGCTCTCATCACTGTAAACATCAAAGTGTGAGGGAACCTGATGGATTTGTCCTTGCAAGTCCACAAATTATTAGGTACCACTCCTATCATCACTTATTTTACACATATGGCACTTAAGCTGAGAGAAGTATGCTGAACTGCCAAGGTCACAGAGAAACAAAATCCAGAATCCCTCTTCCCCAGCCCCTGCCATAAAGACATTTTTCTTGCCTTAGATGGGGGTTTAATTCATTTTTGTTGTTGCTTTTATTTTTAGTGGTATTTTGTTCTTTTGGTGGTTTTTTTTTGGTTTTTTGTTTTTAGTTTTTTTTTTAATTTTGTTTTGTTTTGTTTGGATTTTTTTTTGTTGTTTTTGCTTTTTGTTGGTTTTTTTTTTTGTTTTTTTTAGATGATTTACCATTATATTATTTACTCTGGTAAAATCCAGAGTTGTTTAATCTCTAATCATAGGAGCCACAAAGGTCTTTTGGAGCACTGCTTCCAGTCCCCCTTTTTTTTTCAGATAATTATACCATTTTATACCTTAGATATACATCACTCACTTCATCTCAGGATAATTTAGTTTTGCTTCCACACTGTTCTCATAGGAAGACAGTTGCATGATTCCAACGTGCTGATCTTTTTCTCATTTCTCACCAAAATCTAATTTGTGCAGCTGCAATATCTTTGTGGGGCAGTCAATGTGTATTATTTATATTACTTCCTAGAAACAATTGTGATATTATAAATAAAAACAGGCTTCAGAAGAAGATTTCCTTGAGCAACCTGCTGCTAAAAAATCTAATATAGTAAGTATGGCTCTTTTTAACAGGACCAGTAAGCTAGCCTAAAATTTAGAAATGTGTATGCCTGATTAGTCTGATTCCATGTCAAGACAAATTTTCAAGTCAGTAGTGCTGTTTTTTATCAAAAATCAGGTTTTTTTTCCTGTTTTTCCTTCAAAATATAGACGGTTGTAGCTAAGTTTTATCATCCATTAAAAAAAAAAACAACACAAAACCTTTTATTTTAGTGTTAATAAAAAAGAAGTTACTACAGCAACAGAGAAATAGGGGGATGACTATTAGTTAAAGGTTTATCATTGCTTTGAAATCCACAAGCAGGATAAATTCAGAGCATGTATTTTATTGTAAAGGAGGCCTAGCACAAAATGTTCATTGGTAGCCACTTTGTTCAAATTGTTTTTTTCTAGCTGTTCCATTCCACAGGAATTTTTGAGAGAGTAAATTCAAACAAAAAGCAGAAGTTCTTGACAAACTGGAGGCAGAATCAGCAAACCCCAGTGCTTCTCCCCAGAGGCTGCCTATTTCTTCTGTTCTTAATCTTACTGAGAAATTCACTGTTCTGACCTCATGCCCACGTCAACAGCTGTCATTTTTCAGGGCTTTTTGCTGTGGCCACCACGTGAACTAAGGTGCACAGCTGCACTATGGCTAGTTGGGTGTTTCTGTTGCATCACACTGGGCCAATTATTCTACTGAGACCTGTTATTTTATTATAAGAAGCATCAGAACCAAGATGATCTTACAGAACTTTGCCTAACACTGACTGATGTGGCATCATTAGGTAGTCCACTGGCTGCTTCACTTTTAAAGCTTTTCCATCTTTTCTAATACCCAGTGGTCTCTGTACCTCTGCAGTGGTGATAGATCCCTGCTCCCTTCAGCACAGCTGAATTATTTCAGTGAGGGCTGTGTGCTAATTGTGCTTCTTCCCCAAGCCCAGGGAGAAGGAGCATCACTCAGAACAGAAATAAGCCCACAAATTCAGACCCTTGCTATGGCTCACAGGCAAAAATGCATGAAATGTACCAGTTCCTCACTGTCACTCCAGCCCCTGGCCTGAGCAGTGCAAACACCCACTGCAGGTGATCCTCAGCCCTCAGACTCCTCAAAGTCCTTTCTCTACATATTTATTCTTCCACTGATTTGTTTTGGCCTCTTGGTTGCATTACAAGGCACCTTCCTATCCTCGGGTAATTTTGGAAGGACAGTTTTCAGTAGAGAGGATTGGCTGGCACAGTAATTAAGTGGGTGGGGAAGAAGGTTGATCAAGAGAAAGCTCTTAGTAGTCACTCTTACATGTTGTTATTTTGAGCAAGGAAAATAAATACAGAATGGTTGTAGGGCTGTCAGACACAGCAGCAAGGGGTGTGACATAAGAAAGGGTGGCAGGTAGAGCAGAGAAGAAAGTGGATGCAGATGGATGCAGAGTGGGACAATTCCAAGTCTCTTTCTCAGATCCTTTCCCCCCAACTAGTCCATAACACTTTAATGTGCATCCATCTAACAGTTGACAAGAAGAAAAATAAAAATATTAAGAAGAT
>JAOEGS010013490.1:0-14735 GCA_025447755.1 Corythornis vintsioides | reverse complement strand
GCTCAGGCAGGGGGGTTGGACTAGATGATCTTCTAGGTCCCTTCCAACCCCTAATATCTATGAATCTATGAATATGTAACCTTAACCAAGGACACAAAATGAGAGGGGATTTCCTCCCACCAGTAAGCACATTTCTGTGTCAGAGTGGACTGACATACATGCACTACTCCAGTCAGAATGGTGCTGAACAGGAATAGCTCTTCCTGGTTTTCAGGACTGCACGAAAAGCCCTAACTGGAGTTATCACTTTCTTTGCACAAATGCTTCTAGGGGAGGAATGATGTGCATTGTCAAAATGTCCAGGAGGTCATCCTTACAGAGGCCCAGGACATTCTGCATTTCCTCCTCTGGATCGTTACACTCATTCACTATTTTGTCTTGATTTGCTGAGCTGCAGGACCCTTCACTCTCCTTGCTGTGCCCAGTCACTACCAGGGCACTGCAACTGCTTCTGCGCCGAGATAACCTGCAGGAGAAGAAGGAGTTCTGGTTCTTATCAGCAAATACTTTTGTCTTCCTGTTAGGCCTCTTGCTTTCGTAGTTCCTGAGCTCCATAAGCCTCTCGTTGAAATACTCTTGCAATGGTTTGTCGTGGAAGCCACTGCTGGTTGCTGGGTGACCTTTGAAGTAGCTTCTCGAAGAGCCCCCCAAGCAATGGACTAATGAAGCTCTGTTTGGAAAATGATCCGACTGTGATGAGGAGCTCTTTGCTCTTTCCAGATCCTGGAAAAGTCGGTTGAAGGCTGGAGTTTCCAAATAATCTCTTGATAACTATTTAAAATAAGAGGGGAGGCAGAAGTGGGATTTGGCACAAAAGGGAGAAGGAAATCTGAATTAAAATATGCTGGCTTAGACAGAAGAAAGATCTTAAGAATGTGACTCCATACAGTAAACAGCTGTTGAGGGTTTAGATTCTTAGCCTAAATTCCTTGAAGACCTAGGAGTTTGGTACCATTGCCTCTCTGGAACTGAACTCCACTGGGCTGAGGTTAAACACTGCTGAGCATTTTTACCTCCCACTGACTCAGATGGGCTGCTTCAATTTCTTGTAGTGTCTCTGAAAATCTAATTGTCTGAAAGAAGTTCTCACCTGTCTGTATTAACAGAACTTTGGGTTTATCCTTTTCAAACCTCATTAGCCTGTAACTGCTGTTTCCCGTGGTAAAACCAGAGCTCACTTGTAAGAGATTTTTGTCCTTTTTATCCCTTTCCTTACTCTGCTCTCGACTGCAGTGTGTTATTGCAAGAACTACAAATTTCACATACATTTCTACATCTTAAACCTAGGAAGCTTCATGGATGTACATGGAGTGTTCTCCTATCCCACCAGATTCCCATCTCCTTTCTAGCCAATCAAACTAATACTTGAGTTACTCGAATAGTCAAAGAAAGACCTGACCCAGCCCCACTGAGGTCACTGGATGGCTCTTTAAGTTGATTTCAGGGGAACATCCACTCTGTGAATCCTTTTACTGGCTGGGAGAGAAAACTTTGCTAGGTCACCATGTAAAAGATCAGCTTTCCATGTTCACATTTAAATGTCCCATGAAGTTCCAAAGTTACTTCTCTGCCATTTCCACCTTTCTCACATCTATTTCAAGACACCCCAGCTTGCCTCAAGCTACCAGGAACAACAGCTGGATTCTGTACACTAAGTTAGACTGGACTGGGACTTTTCTTTCTCTGAAAAACTTCAGTTTGAAGGAATAAATGTTTTCTATTATATTACTGTTTCAAATCAATAAAAAGAAAGACTATCCTGTATATATGTGACAGCCAGAGTGGGATCATGGAACATTTTGCAATCATTTATTATGCCTGACAATGCCTCTGGTATTAAAAAAAAGCCATCACTCATGTAGTTTTTGACACTTGCTAATTATGTCTAGATACTTGCTAAGGGTCCAGCCACAAATCTAGTTTCAGAGCCCAGCAATGTCTCAGTAGGGCACTCCATCATCAGCATTTGGCATGTTGCCTGTTGGTAATGAATGAAAAACATTGAGCACAAATGAGAAATAGTGGGTTGGACATGCCATGTAAACTGAAAAGTAATCAAGTCTTTGATCTCTCACTATTCCATCACACTTCATTCTGGAAGGGACCCAGCAAATCTAATGACCTTGCCTAGAGTGGTTGTACTTTTGGAGTAAGTTAGGCAATTCAACACTAAACCTTGACTGAAAGTAGTCTCTCCTCCCTACCTCAAACCTTAAAAAAAAGATCTAAAAATGTATAATCAACTTAAAAAAAAATAAACAACAACATGGTAGAATAAAAGCCTTTCAACTTAACTTTTTCTATACCAAAACACAGCCCAAAATTTACTATCACAGCAAATATCAACTTACCAGGAAGCAGGGGAATTATTACTCTAAGAGAATAGGCCGTAGTTATCATGTAATGCAAAAAGAGGCTTTGCATACAAACCTTAACGTCCTGCACACCGGGATATTCTGGGATGATGGGCAAGGTGCACATGCTAATGCTGTTTGACCTCCGTTGTTTGACCATCCTCCGAGAGCACCCCCAGCTCCTGGAGCTCTGGGCTGGTCCCGGCTCAGCTGGGGTTTCAGTGAAGTGGAGAGGTTTACAGTCTCTGATATAGCAAGTTCTCAGGCACAGCCTTGAGGCTGGTCCCTCCATTTCAGCACGATCCAGAGGAGTGATGTTTACTCCAGAATAATTCTCTCTTCTAGGTTTCCTCTAATGCTAATCTCATACTAGTGAGTCCCCTGATGATCTGTAATGTTGAGTGCCAACAGGCACAGCAGCCAGTTTAAGAGCAGCACAGCTCTTGCTAGACTGAATTCTTAGAGATCATAGCCAGGTGATGCCTTCACCAGGGTCTGGAACCTCCAAGCCTTTAGTGCCACTTTTATCCTGTGAAAGCTCTTTACAGAAGGTCAGTAAATCCAAACCATGAACGCAAAGGGCTCACGTGAGGGAGGATTCTGCAGGGATTACAGTCTCATCCTGTCATCTCAGACAGCCTGGTGTGACTGCTGACGCAGCAGCAATTAGAGAAGATCAACAGCTCACATGTTGTCACTCAGCTTGCATCAGAGCAGGCAGACCACTGCCTTTGACTAGGGATCCCTGACAGCAACACATAGAGGGCTTTTGCTCCGTGAGGCAAAAGGGTGGCAAGTCAACACAACTACCCAGCAGGTCAAGAAAGACAGTGCAAAAGGCTGTCATTAAAAAAAACCAAACCCTTCCAAGACATCCTATGCCACCAGGCAGTGTGGTTGGAGATGGGCTGTAGCCTATCAATACAAACTGCCTTGCTGTTTCTGCAGCCAGGTCTGCAGAAGGATGCACTGCCTTCAAACAGCCTGGCCCTGGGGCAGCTTTGTCGAGAGACCATGGTAAGAGCAAGAGCCCATTCAGCCAAAGCTGTGTAAACGTTCACAGTAAGAAGCAACAGCTTGCAACCTAAATATCCTAGGTGAAGCATGGCCAGGAAAACAGCTCAAGGGTTTTGATTTGAGGATATGTTTGCGATATCATCTGCTAGAAACAGAGAACTGTTTATAGTTGCAATAGTTGGCACATCATGAACTTGGATAGCATGGGGCCACAGTGACAACAGCCACCTCCTGCCATTTGGGGGGCAGCAACCCCATCCACTGCCCCGCTGTGGCCAGTTTGCATGCAGAGCGTTGGCACTGAGGGATGAACTGCTTTTTCTCCATCGCATGCCAGGGAGTAATTACTGTGTTCCCTGACACTTGTGGAAGGTAGACAGAGGGAGTTTACAATCCTCTCAACATCCAGGGCTTCTACATTATTCAAAGTATCCATAAATATTTGGACAGTCTGAATATGTGCATGCAAATATATGTGGAAGCCCTGGACGAGCTAGAAATCCATACACGCTGAGGGTGTCCATAAGCATTTGCATGCACGTAGTCAGAGCATTGACTGTGAGGTGTAAAGAGCTTTGGCTATTATCCCTGAGACCATCAGCTGGATTCAGGTTAGTGCTTTAGAGTATCTGGCAGATGGCAGCTTGGCAGCCACAGGGCAGAACTCTCAACAGCAACTCCCACCTGGCAGCTGAACAAAATCAGGTCAGACGTAAAAGCTCACGTAAACAGCTACGTCCAGCCCTTCACTGTGCAAAGGCAAAGGTGTGACAACACCTTTACCAGCTCTGCCTCTGCCATTTTTTATTTGAGGGTGAAAGGATTCTCAGGCAGACAGCAAAGCTCCGAGTGACCATTTCAACCACCCTAACCAGTGCGTCACAGATCAGGGGCTGTGATCACAGCTCCGTATGAGCCACACACAGTTTCAAATATGAGGCTGATGGGAACAATCTGCATGTAGAGAGCTCACAGTGCTCACAAAATAAGTTGTCCCTGATGCAGTCCTCATTATTTGCATCACTGTTGCATACATATTGGTATCTAAATATGTAAGTACAATGTGGCCTTGCTAGCAGTACCCAAGCAAAATTAATAAAGCATTAACAATGTTTCTTGGCACCAAATTTACCCATAAAGACTTTTCTGGACAAATTTAGTGGGGTGAAAAATAAATAAATATTTTTAAATTACTCCTCCTTCCCAGATCTTTCAGATACAGTCTGAGCCAAAGTTGTCTCTGGGATGTGTTCCAGGCAAGCCTGGACCATAAATCACTGCAGACAGTCAGGAGGTGGGTTTTGTCTGTAATTCTTCAGGCCAAGTCACTACAGTCAGGTCTAAATTGCTTCAGCCATGCAGAGACAAGTAGCGTGCAAGCTGAGTGGTGGCAGAATTGGCCTTACCTTGTGAAGAGAAGGGGGAGGAAAAAACCCAGCAGCAGGAGTCAAACTAATTTCTCCAGTGACAGAGAGCTTTATTATTTCACAGATCAAGGTATTCACAGTACTGCCCACAGTTGTCACCTGATTCAGAGAAATCAGACCTGTGCAAAATAGCTGCTATTGACACAGTAGCTTTAGGAGATGTGACCCGTGGTAAGTGCAGAGGCTTTGCAGGGGACCTGCAGATGCACCACCATTCTCAGCACAGTAAGTAAAGAGTTCCCTCTTTCCACTTACAACTTGCAGCCTGAAAACCTCTCATTATGGAAATTCATTCCCTCTTCCCCCCTGAAAGCATTTGCCCGGTTGAAGTGAGACACCAACAGCTTTTAATCTGTAATTGCTCGTTGTGCTTAATGACCATGCGAGTGCTACTTAAAACCTGCGACTTGTGTGGAGCTTAAAAAAACCCAGCCCCACGTTTTTGTGTTAATGGGAGGTTCTGATTCTACTCCTGCAGTCTAAAATGGGAGCTCACAGTCTCTTATAACCCTGTGCTCCTTCTCATACCATATCATTACTTCATACCATGGGACCAAGGTAATTCTCTCTTCAGCAAAGCTCTCTATCCTGTTTAACACGAAGCTTTACATTAACCTTTGATGCTTGGGTGAAAAGAAACATGACTTTCAGCAGTGTGTAGGCTTCATTAGTTACCCACTTTATACCCTAAGCTTTCAACTCTTTTCAAAAGGTATTTTTTAAAGAAAATGGAAAGTCACATTATTATACCATTCCTCATGGCAGATAAGACAGCATTGCATTTCCAGTCTGTGTGAACGGGTTGCAGCCATGAATCTCACTTCTTCTGCCTTAGGAATAAACCACTCAAAAGAGAAAACATGCAAGAAACTGTTTAAATTTCTGTGAGCCCTACTGTTGCTAATAATTTGCATTTTCTCTGCTATCTCTTATTTAACTGGTCTATTTCTATATCCAACCTTTAAGGATCACAAGTAAGGTGAATGATTGATAACATTCCCTCTTAATCATAATCAAACCAGAAATGTTTCATTTTTCAAAGTACCACTGGATGACACAGATGCTAATAAAAGTCCAAATTCAAAACCAAGTAATAAATACATGGTGTTGTGCTCTTTATATAAATTATTAAATTCCTTGCAGCAAAAAGAAAAGCTGCACTCATTTAAGGACCATTTTTACAGCATGCATAATGTGATTCATATTTCCTAGTTGAAGATACCTAACCTGTGTTGTAAACGTATGAAATAATTCCCATAGTATTGATTTAATGAAGCTGTAACACTTTGAAGGCTGCAGATATACTATGCAACTAACACAAAGAACCTCCTTCTCTACCCTCTTACACTAGGGTAACTTCTGTGACTGTAACCTGCTGGCCTCTTACTGAAGTCAAGGTCTGTTACCTCCCTTCACCCACAGAACCAGTCATGTTATAGAATCACAGAATCCCAGCATGGTGGGGGTTGGAAGGGACCTCTGGAGATCATCTGGTGCCACTCCCCTGCTCCAGCAGGGCCACCCAGGGCAGGGAGCCCAGCATCACATTGTCCAGGTGGGTTTGGAATCTCTCCAGAGAAGGAGACTCCACAGCCTCTCTGGGCTGCCTGGTTCAGGCCAAACACCCTCACAGCAAAGAAGGTTGGGGTTTTTTTTTTGTCAAAGTAGGCACTTAGGATAGTCAGATGTGGTTTTGCCTTCTCTTAATGGTCAGAGTCCTAAATCTGCTCCTCACTGGGTTCCTCTGGACCTTTACTCCATCACCCCACAGCCACTGCAGCCATGCTGTCATCTGTCACCACTTTTGCCACTCGAGACTAATTTTTACTTGTATTTACTTGTACAGTGTTGTTGCTAACATTTCAGTACCACAGGCATTCCCCCATGCCTCACCATGGTTTGCTCTGCACAGCATGGCTGGTGCCATGATCTCCAGCCTGCCATTCCCAAAATGGGCTGTTTTGGCTGAAAAGAAAATCCCAAAGGAGCTGGATACATTCTGCAATGGTTTCATTCATTTTTGAGAGCTAACCACAGTCAAGGGGCATTTGCTGATATTCATTTTTAAATGAAACCAGAGGTTTCCATCTAATCCCTTTAGTACAGGAGCTGCACCTTTAAAATCTGCTACAACCAGCATCAAACTCCAGAGAAATGCTCTTGTGTAGGACTGTGAGCACAAGCAAACTCACAAAGAGCATGAGAAAACGAAGAGAGAAGAAAGTGAATTGTACAGCAAATCCTTTCTTGCTCGCTGTTGGGGATGTCACACTGCAGTGCACTGTCCTATGCTATAAACGTGCCAGGGTCTGCCTGAGGACAGCAGCAGCCCCACTGCCACAGCTCACAGCTCAGCAGAACCTCAGCTGCCATGGGAGCTGGTGGTTTAGTGCCTACAAGACAGGCTGGGGCTTCACTACAGCCACCTATCTTGCACCAAGAGTACTCCAGTGTTACCTGACATAAAGCCTTTACATTATAAAGAGGTTTTGTTAACCTGTGGAAAGTGCTGGTTTGTTAACACTTAAGAACAGAGACGAGGAAGGTTGTCCCAGCTCCTCAGTAAGCCAAAGCCAGGTGGGATTGCAGGGGAGCCAAGAAGTGCTGAAGCTCCTGTGGCAGCCTCAGGACCTGAAGCAATAGCAAGAGGTGGGAAAGATGAGAGGAGAGAGCCCCAGCTCCACTACCTACTGTCCAAGGAGATGAACAGGCTCCACTAGCAACCATGGGGGCAAAGTATGTCATGGCAAGAGAAGCTGTGAGCTGCTCCTTGCCCAGAGTGTGGCTGCAGAATGGAAGCAGAAGGAGAATTGCAAAAGGGTGAGTCAAAATTTTTAACTTCTGAGGTTATTCAGATCCTCATTTAGAATCGACTTTGATCTAGCCCTAAAAAGAAGCCTGGGCTGTATCACTGCCTCTGCATCCAGACTTCCCCCAAATCTGGGTGGTGTGACTCTGTGCCTGTTGCAAGCATCTCTCCCCTCCACTTGGAAGAAAACAAAAAGCAGTGTGGGTGGGGATGTGAATCTGTACAACGTTTTACCAGGCAATGACAACCCTGATCTCACTCGCTCTCTTTTGACCTCAGACTGAGTTTCATGCCTCTCCTTTCTCAGATGGCTAATACTCTTAAAGGAAGAAACAGATGGCACCCCTTTGCAGATGTCAAATGCTTGCCTCACATGGCGTGTTTACTATTGGATTTTCACCAGGGGCTCCTGGCCGAGATAGCAAGATTTTTGTGATAACCACCAGCTTTAGATCTGGAGCAAACATCCATGGACTCTGCTTAGTCACAATTACATTTATGTCTCTCAGTGCTTCTGGTGTATTTTTAAATTGACTGCATATTGGAGTGCAGCAAAGGGATTAGGTATGCTTAAAGTTTAGGAAATACTGTATTAGTAGTGGATGTTAAATATGATATAGAAAAATAATGTTTAAAATGTAACTCCTGCACTTTTAGAAGAGGAAGTGCAATCTAAGAGCAGACCTATGAGAGGAGAAGACCCATATTTCTCAGTACATGTGAAGTTAACTTGGGAGCAAGGCTGTGGGTGTTTGTGGTGAATATTCTGATCTATACTCAGCTCTCCTCCTGCACAGACTTTCTCACGTGAGCACCTCAAGTGGAGCAGACAGGTGTGACCCTTTGTGTCACAGAATAAAGCAGCTGTGAAGCTGTGAGCTTTGCCACTGCCTTCCCCAGTAAAAAGGCTCTCAGGGCTTTTCTTTCTTTGTTTCTTTTCCTGTTTTTGAATACAGGTTTCTGAGCTTCCTGGCTGGGTGATTGAAAGCACAGAGAAAGTGCTGGTCCCTCCGGGCCAGGAATGTTCAGCATGGGATGTCCTTGTCCTTGCTCACAGCTGGGCTGAGCTAAGAACAAATTCACCTGAACCTCTTGACCCTGAGCAGCACATTTACAACATTGCACTACTTCAAGAAAAGCACTCTAAGAGGTATAAAAGCAGCCTCCTTCCTCTGTGAGGGATTAATTCTGGAAAGGAAAGGTGGATATGTAATGACAGAGCTGACACTGCCAGGTGGCTCAGATGCATTAAGCTAATGTGCTTATTCCACAGGCCCAAAGTGCCTCATCTTCCCACCATCATCCCATAGCAACTTTTAAATCACAAGGAGGCTTTAGCAAATCTACAGCTGAGTAAAATCCAGGCTAGAGGAAGAATAGAGGAAAAGTAATATTAAAAGTCATAAACAAGGTGACTGCTTGGCAGAGATACAGATCTGGTCTGATTTGCTCAGCCAGACACATTCATTTTGTCTGTGTTCAGTACCTGAACTGTGTTGAGCTACACACCGTGCCTAGATTAGCCATGCTGCAGCACAGAGTCAGCAAGGGACCCTCCCACACCCATTTGGGTACCTCAACAGGCTTGGGACTGCCATATTTCTGTCCTTCTGCTCTCATTGGGTGTTGCTTCTTGGGAACAAATGGAGCTACAAAATCATGAGAGCAATGAACTGTTGCCAGGTTCATCAGCTGCACCAAGTGCTGTCAGCAGTACAGAGCCAAAGGAGGGGGAAAGGTACTCAGGGTTCCCACCTCCTGGGATCCCTGCATCCTCAGCTGTTGTAATTTCTCCTCTTTTGGGGAAGTACATAATGAGACACAGGTGAATTCTTGTCTCACCTGCTCACAGATGTTCTGACTTCCTGCCTGGATTGTTCTGGGATTTTTTTCTTGGTGGTATTTACTTGATTTTTCCTGACATTTGCTGGGTAACAAGTCTAGACATGAATGCTTCACCTTCCTTCCTCCCACCAGCTCTGTTCCTGTCAACTTCTTCATATTTCCTCTCTCCTCACACAAGAAACTGCCTCCCCACCCCCCCCTCACACACACACCTTTTCTGCTGCTCTCACAGCCACTCTCTCTAGCCCATCTTTGACCCGGTTGGCCAAGACACCTGTAGAAATGGTGGCAAACAAAGAAGTTGGCAGTACATGAGCTCAGCTTTAACTCTCCAGCTTGGCATGGCTGTCTGGAAATTGCTCCTATGAAGTGGAAAGCAGAGAGATAAGTATTGACGCATAAGCCACACCAGTGATAACAGGTCGATATTGTAACAAGTGGTGCCCTTTGCACCCATGCAGCAAGTGCCTCGTTTTCTGATCACCTGCACTTTCTAGAAACAGCTCTGTTTGCAACTCTGTCTTCAGATAGGAGCCAATGCCAGGTCAGTACCTGGGCAGTATATGCAAGTCAATGAAAAGCCCACCTGTGATGTGAACTTTTGTTCATGCTATCAAAAATATCACAGGCAGAGAGAGAATTAGAGTCAAGAGCATGACTAGAAAGCCCAGAGGTTTTTTTACCTAGGACTGCTCCCCTGCTGGCCAGAAAAAAAAAAAAAAAAAAAAAGGCATTGCTGGGACGTTGCTGCAACTGCTCCTGCTGGAGAAGGTGCAGGGGTTATGGCTCTTGGCTCTGTCGGTGAGAGGGCAGTTTCAGAGAAGACTCTGAGGACTGTTATCTCCATTAGCCAGCAGACCCTAAACCCTCCAGATAATTTTCCATAGAAAGTGGAAGATCTCCTGTATTAAAGCATCTGGGAAAGGAGTGATAAAAAAAGCAATTTGAAGTTAGCAAAGGACTGTTAAAAACCAGGCATTTCCTCAAATCCACATGGATTCCCTTCTGTGTGAGGCCTGTGAGATTGTACGGATAATACCTGAACACAGGCAAAATCCCCTGCCTTGCTATACTGCTTTTCTCTTTTCAGCTGGCCCTGCGCTGCTAACTCACCTCGCCTTGTCTCTTGCGACCTCAGCTGGCATCGTCGGGTCCTCCCAGCTACAAGCCTTGAAACGGGGCCACGGGGAAGGTGCTGTTTCCTATTGCAAGCAGGAAGCGGATCTCCAGCATCCCCGAGCTACATCCCCTTCCCCTCACGGGCAGCCTCTGCGGACCCTCCACTGTCCAGGTCAGCCAGAGGTGAAGCTCTGCCTGCAACTCACAGTGCTATAAAAAGCTTTCAGCCATCAGCTCCTGACAGCCAGCACTGCCCAAGCTGACAGGCAGTGCTCGGAGCAGCCCTGGGCAGGCAGGGATGCAGCACCTCGCTCGCTGTTTACACCTTGGGGGAAATTGGTCCAGATTCAACAGCCCAGGAGAGTCAGGACTGCCACAGCTCCAGGCACAGTTCCAACCAGAAGCAAGGCTGAGCGTGTACTCCCAGTGGGCAGACATGCTCAGAACACACATACACCCCACGGACACACAGGGGCCCCAACCATGGGGACAGGGCATGGTCAGTGTACCAACAAGAAAACAACTTAGATTGACCAACCTTTTTCATTCCTGTATCTCTCTGTTTTCCCACACTTGTTCCTCCCTAAATTGACTTACATCCTTTCCATTTCCCTGCCTTTGGTTCCTGCTCTGGACATCCCAGAAGATAACTGCCTCCAGTCCAAAAGGTGCTCTGGGGTTGTCTCATCCCGATGGATTTCTCACCTGGACTCACCAGGTGATGACTCTCCTGGGGTAGAGCTGATAGGAGCCCAGGTGAAGGTGCCTCTTCTGCAGAGCCCTGATTTGGCTTCCCCACCTGCCATTCTGCCTGTGCTCCTCGGCTGGTGGAGATGGAGCTTGGACATGCTGGTGGCTTCTGGAAGGGACAGGGACACGGTATGATGTGTGTGTTAGAGAACAAGTCCTGTGACAGTTGGCTGAGGGAGCTGGGGTTGTTCAGTCCGGAGAAAAAGGAGGCTCAGGGGAGACCTTCTGACTCTGCACGACTCCCCGAAAGGAGGCTGGAGCAACGTGAGGGGAGTCGGTCTCTTCTGCCAATTAATGAGACAGAACAAATGTCCTCGAGTAGCACCAGGGGATATTTAGGTTGGACAGTAGGAAAAACTTCTTTTCCAAAAGGACTGTCAAGCCCTTGAACAGGGCAGTGGTGGAGTCCCCAGCCCTGGGAGCATTTGAAAGCCGTGGAGATGCGGTGCTGAGGGACACGGGTTAGTGGAGCCCTGGGAGCGCTGCTTTACCCGTTGGTCTCAACGATCGGAAAGGTTTTTTCCCGACCAAAACGACTCAGCGATTCTATGACCCAACTTTGTCCCTCAGACTGCCCGGGGACACAGCAACCCCGCAACCCCAAAGACCCCCCCAGCTCCCCTCAGAGCGAAGCGCTCCCCGCGCGGCGCTGCCGCCGCCCGAGCACGGTCCGCGCGCTGCCCGACCGCGGCGCTGGGGCGCCCCCTGCTGGCCCCGCCGGGGAGCGGGGCGGGGGGTCGCGGCAGGACGGACAGACAGACGACAGACAGACAGACAGACAGACGGTTGTTATGGCTCCTGCCCTGTGCAGCCTACAAAGGAGACTCCAAGGAGGTTCCCAGCTCAGCGCGGGAATCACGGAAACCCAGCACGGTGTGGGCTGGAAGGGACCTCTGGAGATCATCTGGTGTCACCCCCTGCTCCAGCAGGGTCACCCAAGGCAGGGGGCCCAGGATTGCAGTGTCCAGGGGTGTTTGAAATCTCTCCAGAGGACACTCCACAGCCTCTCTGGACAGCCTGTTCCAAGCTCTGGCACCCTCACACCAAAGTTTTTCCTCATATTCAGATGGAACTTTCCTTGTTTTTGTTTGTGCCCATCACCCCTTATCCTACCTCTGGGCAACACTGGAAAAAAACTCTTGCCTCATCCTCTTGACACCTACCCTTTAGATATTGATAAACATTGATAAGATCCCCTCTCAGTCTTCTCCAGGCTAAACAGCCCCAGGGCACTCAGCCTTTCCCCATCAGAAAGATATTCCAGTTCCCTCAGCATCTTTGTAGACTTCCATCAGACCCCCTTCAGTAGTTCCCTGTCCCTCTTGAACTGGGCAGCCTAGATGTGGACATAATACTCCAGATATAGCCTCACTAGGGCAGAGGGGTAGGAGAACCTCCTTCAACCTGCTGGTCACATTGTTCTTAGTGCACCCCAGGATAGCACTGGCCTTCTTGGCTGCCAGGGAAGGTTACTGGCTCATGATTAATCTATTCTCCACTTGTTGTGAGGGTGAGTTAACCCATCCTGGTTCAGAGAGGGAGGTGTCACAGGAAGGTGATGGTGGTGTATTTAAAACTCTATATTTTCTCTTTTTTTTTTTCTCTCTCCCATTGATTTCAGTCAGTGTCACACTCCTACCAAGATCCTGGCTGAATTTTCCAAGATGTAAACTATAACCATGTGTTCTGAAGCAGGCCAAGGAAGGCATTTGGCACAATCCCTCCCTGGCTCCAGCTGCAATTTTAGGTACTGTTTAAGCCTCTGAAAATCCCAGTGTTAATGGTGGAGATTGGGTCTCTGGCTTCTGTCAATACAAACAGGCATCTAAGACAGGTCCACAAAATGTAAATCTATTAATGGTGTTAATTTAATGAAACCTGTAGCAGATGCAAAAGCTGTCACCTGATTAAATCACTTTTAAATTAGTGCTGTTAGCTGTAGAAATAAATGGGATTTCAGCCTTGGTGGAACATGCACCTGGCTACAGCTTCCTTTCAGGGAGTTGTAGAGAGCAAGAAGGTCTCCCCTGAGACTCTTTTTCTCCAGACTAAAAATGATTTACAGCAAGGTGTAGCCAAATGTATTACTGTTGTAGCTCCACCTTTATGAGTACAGTCACAACAGGAATCACAAGATCACAACAGTCGGAAAACACCTTTCAGATCATCAAGTCCAAGCATTATCTACTCTACCAGGGCCACTACTACACCATACCCTTGAGCACCATATCTAGATGGCTTGTAAATGCATCCAGGGGTGGAGATTCAACCACTTCCCTGGGCACTTCACTGATCCAGTCTGTGAGAAGTTTTTCCAACCTAAACCTCCCCTGGCACAACATGATGCCATTTCTATCAGCTGTGACTTGTGAGATGCAACCAACACCCACATCTCTACAACCTTTCAAGCAGTTGTAGAGAGCAGTAAGGTCTCCCCTCAGGAGAAACCTTGGTTTCTAGTCTTGTTGGCAAGAAATAAAACAAAACAAACAAACAAACAACCCACAAGGCAACAGCCACCAGCCCGAAGTAGCTGCCCCATCCCCACTGCTGCAATTCCCAAGGAGCTCACCAGCACCAGCAATGACTCACGTGGGTTCTGCGAAGCCTCCCGTGTTGCTGAAGCTCTGACCAGTATCTTCCACTTCATAAGACAGTGTTCCTCTTGGGCTGCAATGGGAAGCTGAAGGTCGACCAGAATTCCATTTGACAGTGCCCCTGGCTGAGGAGCAGACTCAGGCAGCAGCTCTGCTGGGTGCCCTCCTCTCTCTCTCACCGTGGTTTTTCTCTGGCCTGACTGAGGTTCAGCACTGCCCAGCTTGGCATGAATAGATTTGCTGAGCTAAGGGAGCCACACAAGCACCTAGAGTATGTGGGGGCCCCTTTTAAATTTGAGGGTGTGATGGGACCCACCTGTTTTAACTGGGTTTAACTTGCCAGCTTCTGAAGAACCACTGGTTTGTAAGGTTTCTCTATGGGTTCTGTGAATCAAAAAGTAGAAAAAATGGCCACACCCTGGTCAAGGTTTTTGTATCTTTCTCCTGTGAGCCCCTGCTCACGCCTCACATTGTCACATGGCTGTTCTGGGAGCCTGGCAATGGCTAGAAAAATGTCCCTGCTGGCTACTGCTGAGGGCACGAAGGCACCAGAACGTGTGGCACATCTAACTGTTATGGGAAAAAAAAAAAATAATTATGGAACAGGTTACATGTTGTAACAAGTGAACACACTTTTCAATGGAAACCAGTGATGCTCACATTACTGTGAGCCATGGTTTTCCTTATTTCTTTTGAGAAGCTCAGGAAAAATTACTTCTTTTTCCCATCACTGTGTTTTCCCTGTGATGAAAAATGGCAATTTTAATAGGATATTAAATATAAGAGGGTTTGTGATCCATCAGCCTCAGAGCTGATG
>JAOEGS010013488.1:28364-38691 GCA_025447755.1 Corythornis vintsioides | reverse complement strand
CTGGCAGTGTAGGGTTAATGGTTGGACTTGATGATCTTAAAGGTCTCTTCCAGCCAAATGATTCTGTGATTCTGTGAGATAGCAATTTTGATGAGGATGGCATTATCCCCATTACTAAAAGGGAAATTTCTAATATCTCTTCGAGTTATTGAACACAGTGGAATCTAATTGTTTACTGAAGTGTTCGTGCTTCAGGAAAAAAGTGCATGTTCATGACCATCAGGGTTTCACATTCACTTAAAGAACAGCTATACTGAGATTTACAGAAAATCCTGTATCAAGCTATGCTACATTTAGCCACAGCACATCATGTACAGTAAATGCTGTGGAATCTAAAGCTAGGAAAATTGCTGTAAGAGCATTCTGGGTGGTTTATTTAAGTAAAAAACCTAGTTTTGCATGCATTGTTTTATTTAAAAGCAGAATGGCTCTGACAGTGTTAGCACAACATAACTGTTCCAAGCTGATGTGTGATGATTTAGAGAAGAAGGGTTGGGGAAAGGAACTGGTTGTTTTGGGAGACATACTCTTTTTGTGCCTGCAGTACCAAGAGTAACTAGGTCTGATAGAGGAACAGATGACCACTTAGTTCACTAAATAAATGCATCTCAGAATTTAGCATTAGAAGTGGGAGGCTTTTATTAGGTAAAGGAGGTGAAAGGGTACAAACTCTCCCTTGACTTGTCACTCTGGTTACCCTGATTACACTCTGGTTACCATTTTTACCTTAACTTTTCCCTCAAAAAGAAATAGAAAGAGCAGCAAATTCCTTCTGGTTCTGTGCTGTAGCCAGTCTCCTCTGAAAGCAACTGCTGAGATGCTCAGGAAAAAAAAAAAAAAGGAAAAAAGAAGTCTTACAACATTTATTGGCATTAAGTGCCTATAAAGCAGGACATGATCTGGAGGAAGCCATTACATCTAGACTCTCAAGGGCACAGTGAGAGCCACTGCTTGGACTGCAAAGGGCGACTATTTACTTACTAAGTTAAAACTTTATGTCTCAAAAGCAAGTAAGTCAACTGAAAAAGCAGCAGAATCAGGAAATTATGTTTACAAGGTGCATATCCTCTGACTACACAAACCCATTACATTGAATACGTGGAAATCCTAATTTGTAAACAAAATCAAATGGAAATGCTCAGGAGTACCTTTGATTAAGTGTTTTGCCTTACACTAAGTAATAAACATTGTGCCTGTTCAGACTTAATGGGCTGACTTCAATGTCATACTTCCTTTCAGTAGGGATATTTGGGGGGGCAGCAAGAGGGAAAAAAAAAAAAAAAGTGTATTCCTTTAAACCTAGCAGAGAGCACTCCTGCAAACCTAAGACAGATATATTATAAGCATTTGCTCAGACTCCTGGCTGGTAAGTACTTCTTGCCTACGCACTTTTATATACATAACATTGAAGCCTAAAAAAAATCTTGAGCTTGGACTGCTCGTATCTTAGCCATGTCACAATTAATTCTGCAGTGATCTCAATAGCATCTGGTAGATTAAAATACATCTCCCATAAAAACATCCAGCCTTAATCAGAGTTATCAAGTGATGGAAAAGGTTGGGTTTTTTTTTTGTTTGATAGTTTGTTAGAAGAGATTAGTATTGTTAAGATTGTGTCTTTACTTTCTTCATTTGTTTGGGGGCTTTTTGTTGGTTTTTTTTGTGTTTTTTTTTTTCCTGGCCCCTTCTAGCCATGTTTTGCTTTTCTCTGCAAGACTAAATAATCCTTTAGTACTGCATATTTTCTCCCCATGAAGATACTTTTATATTGTAGTCTAGTTTATGAGAAAGAATATTGAGAAGTAAATAGACTACAATATATAAATACAAATATATACATTCCTCCACAGCAGGAATTTTCTAAAACATATATATATAGAGAGAGAGAGATAGATTGAGCTTTTAAGTGTTTTACTATAAAGCATTTATATTCTCTTCCTCATATCAATGCATCCCTTTTTTTAATATCTTTTCCAATTTTTCAACACCTGTTCTAATATGTGCAGAGAAAAGCTGTTACCTGAATTAGTCTGATCATCACTATCTGAACACAGATGTGAAGTCACATCTCTGCTTCGATTCAGCTCTTTGACTCCTGTTGCTATCAGGCAATTAGCTAATCACAAATGTCAAAGAAGCAGTCCAAGTAAATCACTGTTAGATCGTTTTCTTCATCCTGCTGGTGTAACAGATTCCTCTGCATAGATGCATTGCTAAAGCCTGGCTTTTCCATCCCCACTGATGGACTTGTTTGTGGCAGGACAAAGGTCTCACCCCACGAGGGTATTCTTAGATCACATGCACAGGGTTTGTTCTTTGCTATGGGGAAAGACTGGATAATTCTGTGATGTTTATAGCCTTACCCGATGAAAATAGGATAATCAGATCGACTGTCAGGATGTTAACTGATCGAATCAAGCATTCAGAGGGCAATCGCACAGGCTTTGTCTAGACTAGGGTTTAAATGCATGTCATTAGCACATATTAGCTGATACATTTTAAAAGTCTGATGCAGACAAGGCATAATGCCTTTAATGTGAAAAGCTGGCTGACTTAGGCCCTTGGGCATTGGCGTTGACACTGGTTTGTCTATTTCTGAGTTTCAGATTAAGTTAGCCAAGGGCTTGTCTGCAAAGATCAGTTAATTTGGAAGAAGATAGGCTATGGATTTGAAGGGCTACTCCAGGACTCTAAACCCAGAAAGATAGTAATTTTCAAATAGTTCCTCTAAAAAAGCTCTATATTATAGTATTGTATACTTAACTCGGTAAGCTTTCTTTATTTTTTTTCATTATTATTATTATTGTTAACCTTCTCCAAACAACACTTCCCATTCCCATATGAGAGGAGTTCTATTTAAAAATTAACCCTTTTGTGCATTTCTGTTTTTCATCAGTGTTCCTTACTGAATACAGCTGATTAGCCTGTTTGCATCTGGGGAGGAGGCTGGAAAACTCATATGCTCTGCAGATCTGGTTGCTGACGTTAAAAGCTGACTTGCATTTCACAGAGGGGAGACATGGTACATTTGTGAGAGGGAGTGAAGCAACAGAAGACCATAAAATAAGATTAAAAACAGAGACTGGAGGGATTTTGTTAGAACCTGGCGTTCTATCAAAAAAACACACAAATCCCAGGACATCCCAGAAGCCTGTTATAAACTAAGAAGGGGAACCAGGAAGAAAAACAGGATAAGATTTCATAGTAAAAAACATTGTAAATTACAGTAATACTGAATGCACAAAAGTTTGTGTTTCCTTATCTGATTCTGCCCCATGCAGTCAGCTCCAGCGAGTATTGTGTCTGAGACTGTAAAGAGGAATATTCCAAAATCACTCTGCAGCTGACTATCTCAGAAATAAACTACTCAAGTAACACCAACTTTCAGTGGCAAAAGAGCCTGCCTGCAAGAAAAATCTGCATCTCTAGTTCTGCAGTTCATTGGTTACTAAAGAACAGAGATGGTAGCAAAAAATTTTGGACACATATTACTCATGGAAAGCAAATATTTGCGAGGCAGAAATTCGTTTCACCAGTCAATTTCAGGATGTCAGTTCTACCCCTCCACTCTGACTGGATGTCACTTTGGTGGAACTTGTTACTTGGTTACATGGAGACAAAAAAGCTAAAGTCCCATCAAGGCAGAAGCTACACTTTTTAACATCCAAGGATAAACATCATTCCACCACTCCAAGGCCGATTACCCTAATAAAGAATTGCAAGGCAGAAACTGCTTTGCAGGATGATACTTGAAGCCCATTTTGCACAACAAAATATATTGACAGAGAAGGAAGCCAGATGGTGGCTCAACAGCAGGAATTTTCTAAAACACATTTCCTACCCTGAAAAGTTCTTGATAGACATCTCTGGAAACTGATGCTTTATTTGTCCACAGGGCAGGACAGAAAAGACATATTGTCCCAACAGAGGTGTACAGAAACCACCTGCCACTTCATTTACATCCTTATGAAGTCCTTGCCTCATCTGTGCTAACTGCAGAGGAAGGAGACATCTGCAGAATGTACATTTGACCCTGATTTGAGGCCACAGAACTTCTGCTAGTTAAAAGTTTCGTTTTAGAGCTGGATTTGAATCTCTGATCTATAAAATGGATATTCTACTATCCTAGTTATCCAATGAGTGAGGAGGGGAAAGCAGCCTTTCTTGAAGTACAAATGAAGAAGTGTGCCCTGGTGACCCTATTCTTCCTCCACAACCTGACAATGAGCAAGAAGATTTGGAAATGCATAGCTGGAAAAAAAAGGTTCATCCAATTAGAAGGACAAAAAGAGCTCATGTTATGTTCTCACAGAATGTTTGAGATTAGTTTAGGTCTAAGGAAAACCCTCTCTAGTTTATACCCATGAGATGCTCTTAAAACAAAGGTTAGTGTGGGGAAATGGAGAAGCAATGAATAAAAAGTATTATCTTTTATGAGCCCTTCTCTGCTCTTTCTCTTTGTGGATATTTCAATATGGAGGATGAAATCCCTATTGTTTCAAAGGTTTATAGTCATGAGGAGGAATAACATTGAATTTACAGCCTTTCTTTGATTTTTGTGGTTTGTGTAGTTCAAATGCATGAAGGAAAAGATGGAAGTGCATGCCTAGGTGAAATGGAACTGGGCAGTCATTTATGCAACACAAAACTGGTTCTTTTCTTCAGTGAAGAGCTTTTAATTCATAATAGTAATACATGGGCAGCTGGTCAGAATTTCAATTACATGTATTGGTTATGCAACCAGGAAGAAATTTGTACATGTTCAGGATTCTGACTTCAAACTTTAGTTTGTCTTTTAAGAATGATCAGATTCCTGTCATAATCAGCCTTGAGAAAGACAAAGGATGTATCTGGGCAAAGAGCCCTAAGCAAATGCTAAGTACTAATGTGACTGTGATACAGTACTGTGCAGAAATACCCACACTAGCAGTGAACAGGCTAGTTTGGCCACAGGAGACATCATAGCTGTGTTTGTAAAGCATCTGTCCTCAACACACTCTATTTACTGTCTTCTTCTACAGTAGTCTTACTTCTTCTACTTACACTCTACCCATGAAAATATGATGGACACTAGACATTGAGAAGTCAGGGCAGTCAGGTGAAGTTCTCACAGATTGGAAAAGGGGAAAAAAAGTCCTCATTTTTAAAAAGGGATATAAAGAAAACCCAGGGAACTACAGACCAGACAGTCTCACCTCTGTGCCAGGTAAAATCATGTCGCAGACCCTCCTGGTATCTGTACTAAGGCACATGAAAAATAATGAGGTAAACAGTAACAGCAGACATGGCTTCATTAAGGGCAAATTGTGCCTGAATTTGGTAGCCTTCTACAACAGAGTTACAACTCTGGTTCATATGGGAAGAGCAACTGACATAACCTATCTGGACTTGTGCAAAGCATTTCACAGTGTCCCACATGACATCCTTGTCTCTAAGATGGAGAAACATGGACTTGATGGATGAACCACCTGGTGGATAAGGAACTGGCTAGATGGTCACACTCAAAGAGTTGTGATCAATGGCTTGATATCCAGATGGAGACCAGTGGCGAGTTCTTCAGGGGTCTGTTCTGGGTCCAGTGCTGTTCAACACCTTTGTCAGTGACATGGACAATGGCATCAAGTGCACCCTCAGCAAGTTTGACAACAACACCAAGTTGTGTGGTGAGGTGGATTCACATGAAGGAAGGGATGCCAACCAGAGGGACCTTGACAGGCTTGAGAAACGGGCCAGTGAAAACTGCCTGAGGTTCAACAACCATAAGTGTAAGGTCCTACATCTGGTCTGGGCCAATCCCAGGCACAGTTACAGACTGGGTACAGAGTAGGTTGAGAGTAACCCTGAAGAGAAGGACTTGGGGGTGTTGATTGACAAGAAGCTCAATATGAGCTGGCAGTGCATTCATGAGGCTCAGAAGGCCAACCATAGCCTAGGATGTATCGAGTGTGGCCAGCAGATCAAGAAAGGTGATTCTGCCCCTTTACTCTGCTCTTGTGAGACCCCACCTCAAATACTGGTTCTGGTCTCCCAGCATAAGAGGGACATAGATCTGCTGGAATGAGTCCAGAGGAGGGACACAAAGATGATAAAGGGGCTAGAGCACCTCTGCTATGAGGACAGGCTGAGAGACCTGGGATTGCTCAGTCTGGAGAAGACCCTGGGGGAACCTTACAACTGCCTTCCAATACTTGAAGGGAACCTACAGAAAGGCTGGAGAGGGACTCTTCAAAGAGTGTCCAGCATCAGGATGAGGGGAAATGGCTTTAAACTGAGAGAAAATAGGTTTCGATTGGATTTTAGAAAAAAGTTATTCAGTACAAGGGTGGTGATACTCAGGAATAGATTGTCCAGAGGGGCTGTGGATGCCCCCTCCCTGGAGGTGTTCAAGGCCAGGTTGGATGAGGCCTTGAGCAACCCAGTCTAGTTGAGAGGCATCCCTTCCCATGGTGGGGAGGTTGGAGTAGATGCTCTCTAAGGTTCCTTCCATCATAAGCTATTCTATGATTCTTCTGGACTTCTTTCTACATGGTTTCTTCTTCTGAAAGGTTCATTTTGAAGGAGTTCAAGCTTTGTTTCAGACAGTTAACAAGCTGTATTCTCAATAGAAAACTGAATTATATGCAGCAAGAGTAGATAGATCCTAATTGAAAGGAAGAAAAAAGAACTTGGACACCTTATTTCCTTGCTGAAAGCCTTGAAATTACATTATTTGCCAATTTCCAAAGGAGATGGAGCAGCAGAAAGGTTTTCAGAAATAACCAGAGTAAGTTTTCAGCTCACATACCCATCTGACTTGTACTTGCCCCATGTTCCCCAATCTACTCATGCAACTATGTTCAGAGGTAATCAAAACCTGTTCCAGAGTTTAAGTCATGTGAGTAATACAAAGCTTTGGGAAGGTTACTAAAAGGTCCCTTGCGGATAATCCCAATATCAATGCTACTGTTCTTCTGTGTGACTAATCTAAAGTAAGGTTTTCATTAACTCTATTTGATGCATTGTGAAACAAACCAAATGAGAATGTTTAGGCTGGAAAAAAAAAAAAAAAAAAAGGCAACACAAAATGCCATAAGAGCCCAGCTAAATAGCATACTTCAAGAGCTGAGTAGCAAAGAAAATGTTTCTTGATACATGAAGTCTCAGTTTTGCAGCTAAGCAGGAGATGGAGAAGTTTAAAGCTATAGAGGAGTACCAAGGATCTTCTCCCAGCAGAGATGTTGGGCAATTAACACTTTGTGACATAGAAGTATAACTCACTATTTAAAATTTATTGTTAATCACAGATGTTTTACATGACAGTACAAAGACTTTGGTTAAGCCACAACCCCTTTGCTTTCTGAACTGTTGTCTGAGAATTGTCACCAAACAAGTGTGTGAGCAAGAGAATCTGTGACCCAAACCAATATTAAAGTTACTCAGCTACACTCCAAAACCCAGCCACACTGTTCATGTTTCCTACCAAGAATTTGCTTTAAAAAAAAAAAAAAAATACCAGAATTTTCACTGGAATGTGGACATAGAGCTAAAGATGTGAGAGATTTGAGACACTTGACTAACTTCACAGTTAGTCACAGTCACATCCTTCACAGATTGGAGGCACTCACCACTTATTGCTATAGTACAGAGAACACAGTCAAATTTTTCCTTTTCCAGGTGAGCATTTTATCTGCTGACTTTATTCAAAACGCAGATTGCTGGAGCATATCTGTAGTGGTGACTTTATCTCATCTCAGTTTAGGCTCTCAAGCAGAGACATCTACTCCTCAATCCAGTCCAGGATCCTGAATTGCTACCCCTTTAATGGGGTGCTGAATTTATAGACTCACCTTCAGTTGTCACTCACTGGAAATGCTAGACCACAGTTTGTCTGCCCCCCTAAAACCTTCTGATTTTAGTGCAACAAAGGACCAGATGGTAAATATTGACACTTGAAACAGCATTTTCAGTGGTAGAGACCATGATTGCTGTTGCCTAGGGTGGTCCTAAATCTGCAGAGCAGTATCTTGCTGCTGCTGCTGTTGCCTCCTGAAAGCAAAGCCACTCCAGGAAGGTATCAGTCAGCAGAGAACCCTGCCACTGCTGACACACATGCAGGCAGTGATTTATTCACAACACCTCAAAAGAAACAAGTCCCACAAAGGTCATGGTGCTGCAGACAAATAGCTTGTATAATGTACATGGTAAATAAAAATGCCAGACAATATAGAATAGAGAACAGGAGGGTAAATGATAATTTTCCCCATGTTTAAAACGTATTGAATGATCAGAATCAGGGGAAAATGAAGTTGCGAGGATGTGGGTAGGAGAGGAGTTCCCTGGTGAAGCATTTTTGTCTTTCCTTAACCCAGCCTTCCATACAAAATACAGCATATGTAATAGAAGTATAAATGAGCAAAACTTGTAGTGCATACCAAATCTGCAATCCAATAATTTGTATCTGAATGTTTTAGCAAAACCTGACTGTGACTACAAACACTTCACAGACTAATTTTCAGATTCATGAGTTTTTGCTTGGTTTGCCTACATGTTCTCTGAGCTCTGTGCCAAAAAATATTTCCTTTCTTGCACTGAAACGTAACGCTGACATGTGTCAAACTACTTCTTTTGTATGAGCTTAAGCATACTTCCTCCTTCTGCTTTTTGTAGATTCATACATATTAGACACACATCTTTGGGTTTTAATTATAAAATTAATGTAGACAGCAACCAGAAATAAAGCTGACAAATCTAATTTCCCAAGTAACTCAATATTATCTCAGGATCTCTGAGGAGGAGAATTAAAAAAAAAAATATGTCCAAAGGGTTACAAGAATATTTCTAAAGGGACAAATTAAAAAAACAAACAAAAAGCTTATCAAAATTAATAGAAAATATTTCTCTACTGTCAAATTCCATCTTGATCACCATTCAAGAGAATGTGGTGGTATTTTAAACTTTTAATAGTGCTTCCAATCCCAGACACTTAGAGGAAAAAGCTATATAGATATACATCACAAATGCATCTTAAAAGAAAGTAGTTTCTAAAAATAGCTTTTTAATGACCCTATACAGTACTGTGCTAGATCAAAGAATGTAAACTCCCTCCCATTCCTTAGATTTAATCTAAAACTCTGATTGACCTGTCTCATGTATTGACAGAAAAAGAAGATTGCCATAAGGTAAGCAGAAAAGGCTGTCAAGTGACCAGTCACAGCCATGATAAGAGCTGCAATGATGTGAAAGGGGTATAGGCAGACTTTATGTCCTATGACAAATTGTCACCAATGCATGAAGATGATCCTAGACATACAAAACAGTAAATAAACTTACACATAAAAATAAGATACCAGGCAGTAGTTGCCAGACAGTAAACACTAAAAAAACTTTAATCCTCAGGATGTGATGGTGATGCATCAGGCACAGAAGTAATTCTGAGTTTTGCAGCTGCTTTACCTGTGCCTTACAGTAATGGGTGTGTAGTGCTGGAGCCAGTTAAATGCTGCTCTTCACTGTTCCCTTGTTTCCATTTTCTCTGGAGTGGAAGATGGAAAAAGTGTATTGTGTAAAACCTTTCAAGGCCAAAACATATCTGTTTATGGACAATATTAATCTCAAAATGGGAAAGAGGCTGAGTTTTAAAAGCAGACATAATAGGTTAGACCAAGTGTTAACTGTCCTAAGACCCACACCAAGTAGTAGCTTCCAGAGCAAAATGCCCATCTATTTATGATCCCTTAATGAATTTAAACTTAATGAATTTAAGACTTAAAAATTGGTTATCTAACTAAATCTGGTATGACTGGTCTTGGAACTTTTGTCAAAATTAATGCTCAAAGTCAGCCTTATATCTTGATAGAGTGTGGCTTTTCCTGGTAAAAACAAAGGTCCCAAGCCTTCTTACCCTCAGTGGGATGATGACCTCTTCCTGCATTGATCTTACTGTGTCTGTTGAAGACAGACTTGCTGACTATGTGCTGCTGGAAGGAGTGGGTGGTGGTCACACCTTAATTAGGTAGTCTGAGGATTAATAGGTTAATAGACATGGTCTGGAAGTGAATCATACCATCCATACATCAGCTGCAGAGAGGCTTCAGTGACTTTTAGCAGTTTCTGCTCCACTCAGTCATCATGGCTATAGGTTGTTATGCTTTTTACATCAGGACCAGCAGTGACTCATTCATATAGAATTTATGTTTCCTTTCTGAAAATACCAGGATACAGTTGTTTGTAAAACAAACTGTACACATTCTGCATATCCATATATACGTATATGAGGGTGTCCCTGCTCACTGCAGGGGGGCTGGACTAGATGACCTTTGGAGGTCCCTTCCAGCCCTAAACATTCTAT
>JAOEGS010013488.1:0-28264 GCA_025447755.1 Corythornis vintsioides | reverse complement strand
GCTCACTGCAGGGGGGCTGGACTAGATGACCTTTGGAGGTCCCTTCCAGCCCTAAACATTCTATGATTCTATGATATACGAGGGTCAGACTTTAGTCTCCAGAGAAGTTGATATCCTTCTCCACTGCTCTCAATAGAGAACACAAAATATCAGCAGTGTGCACCAAACAGCTTCTCCTGTCTAAACCAAATCAAAACTGGAAAATAACCACAGAGTGGCAGCCCTGAGTCAAAGACAGGAGGTTGGCATCTTCCCTCACCCTTGGAATGGGATCTTGGGACCTGAACCTTAATGCCCCGTGCTCCCTTGCCAGGAGCAGGTAGGCCACAGGAACTGCATGGCACAGTATCCAGTTTCTCTTGCACTGTGATGTCTTTTGGGTGACCCCCTAAACCCATCCATGAGTAGTGAGTCAGATGTGCAACAGCAGCCTCTGGTTACAGAGCTCAAAGACACAGATTCTGCAAAGGATGAGGCCCTAGTTTATGTTCCCAAAGGCACAGGTTGGTGTGTCAGCAGAGTGTCCATGTTCCCATCACAGCAAAGTAGGAAAAGCAAGTCACTACCCTAGGCTGAGAAAGACTGCAGGGCTATTCAACTACCCAGATGTGGATGCTTTGAGGTTCTTGTAGCTTTTGGCCTGTGAGCCTTGATGACTTCTCAATCATTTCTGTAACATACAGTATCAGTCTGAGTTGTGCATAAACATATTTTGACTCTAACAAGCAAAACTTTCTGTAATATTGTATAAGCTTTTATTTGGAAGTGGAATTTATGCAAGTGTAAGTTAATTATTTGGCATCTTAAAGGGGTTACTTTGAGTGATATCTTTATTACCATTAAATTATTCCAAAGAGATGTTGGCAGCTTGTGGTCTAATGTTTTGAACCAGTCTAAAAATTCATATGTAGAGTTTGTGGTAGTCCATAGTCAGGAGGACATTTCAACAATGGGAATCAATTAAGCAGCTTTTGGAAGATCAAGAGGTGTTTACCCAGTTACATGTTGATCCTTTTTTTTTTTTTTTTTTTGCATAGAATGACCTGGCAATCAAAACTTGAACAGGTGGAAATCCATCACAGATATCATTTGGTAAAACACAATCCACCAATAATTATTGCTGCATAGTAAAGCTGTATAGCTTCTAGAAATAGAGTTCCATTTGAATAGTCAATCCCAAATGGTTTCCACTCCTTTGCAAGACCATAATAGAAAATAACATCTTGAGAGAAACATACATCTCCAATAATTTGGTCATGCCCTGTAAGGTCAGCATGCAGCCAGCCCAAATCTCAAAACTATATTCCATTTCCCTTATAGAAGTAATACAAAAATCAGGGACTGATCAGCTTTTTTAATCCTTCATGTGATTCTAGCACTGGCTGTAGGGAATACTGGTGCTAGGACTTTCTAACTGTGAAGAAAAAAGGGGGAATATATCTATTCCATACACAAAGTGCCATAATAAATGTTTTTCATCCTTAGCCAATGCTGCACTGAATTGCTGCAAGGGAAAAGAAAATGCAGGTAACTTAATGTACAGTTAGATTCATCCATAGGTTAATGTGGTCAGAGCTTTCATCTACTGACCAAGAGATCAATGACTTCTTATAATCAATTACCACAGAGAATATATTTTCTTCACTCTTCGATGCTTTCAGAAATTAGGGCAATGGAAACATCTTTAAAGGTGAAATCCTTGTCTTGTGAGGTGTTTTCTTAATTAGAAGAAGCTTTGGCTTTGTAAACATGATTTCTGAAGGTTAAGGGAAATGTTAAGGGCAATTCTGATACTTATATGAACACTTTATTTTCCTGTCATACATTCCCACACTTCCTGAGGTTTTGCTAAGCACTTTAAAGTTACTGTGGGATAGGGGACAATTGATATTGCCACTATAACAGCTTCCCCTCAGTCCTCCACAGCATGAATCAGAAGTATAAATTGCTGTGCCTAAGTGGGAGAAATAAGAAATAGACTGTTCCCACTGGAAAGATAAGTGACTGGAAATGAGCCCAAAAATTTCTGTTTAGGAGTCTCAAAGCTGGAATACTGCTGGTGTATTACCAGGGAAACCAGCAAAGAGCAGGAACCAGAGCCTAAACATCTGACTCTGTTTGCCTGGCATGTGTTTTGGAGAGATGCAGTGTGCATAAAGACCTTGGATTTACTTCACTGCACATCTCAATAAAGAGAGATTTTTCTACTAAATTGCTGTGGAACTTAACTTCTCACTGGTTCCACCTTTGATTTCTTAGAAGTACTGTGCTTCTGTGAACATCCAATGACCTTGAGTTATAGCAAAGAGCATCTTCTTTTTGCCTGCCTGGATGCACTGGTATAGGGAAAGGGGGAAGGAGGAGAAATCTGTGCCAATTTAACTCCAGCTCCTTAGTTTCAGTAACATGTCTTCCTCTGCCCAGTGGTGGAGGTAGAATGTTCACTCACCCTATATTTTCTCATTTGAAAAACACTGCCTGTGTGCCAACCTCCTTCCAGCAGGCAATTATAGCAACAGTCTTCCCTTGCCATCTCACCCCTCTCCATCTTTCACTTGGAAAAAGAAAAAAATCTTGCTAGTTTTGTACTTATATTCTAAATTCCTGCTATATCTCCTGGATTTTGCATCATCAGCTGGCTTTCAATCCCACCTTCCAGTTTGGGATTTTTTTCTCTACACTTACAAGAACTCAAAATATATTCCAGAGCAATAGCTTAAAAAACACCAAGGACTCCAGGATGACCAAATCCAAATATATGTACATGTGTGTGTGTATATATATATATATGAATGTATAGAGCACTGCAAGGTTTACTACAAATGCAAAATTTGCCCTAATTCTGAGAAACTCACTTCTAACCCTCCTCCACACTCACACATACTCTAATGCACTCCCTCTTCTATGAATCTAGCCTCTCCCACGCTGACATATATATTCTCTCTCCTTCACCACTCTTTTTGCCTCTGAGCTAAATTACTCTACTATGGAAATTGCCATCAGCAGTTTTCACCCTTTGCTGCTCTTTCAAGGAGTTTATGCAGTAGTGCAGTCATGATGTTCAATTAGCTACTTGGTATCCTTTGAGCTATTTTTCAAGTATTTTCACCCATGTGTTACAGGACAGTGATGTTTCTCATGACACCTCCATGGACTTAGGGCATGGCCTGAATTGGATGAGGCTGAATTTTTGTGGTCAATACTTACTCGGGCTCAGAAGTCTATTTTGGGGATGATGCAGCTCCCAGTGTAAGGCTTCCACACAACTACCAAGTGAATTCACGTGTGCTGCTGTCAAGGTTTAGGGTCACAGCCATCCACTAGACCTGTAACAGATGCTGTTAACACCACTCCCTCTCCAAAGGGGAAGGGAAAGGGAATAATGGAGAGAGACTTATCAATTAGCAAAGAAAGATAGAGCTTCTGTAATGAAAATAAGAATAAAAATAAAATGGAACAGGTACAAATACATACAAAACAAGTATTGAACTCAACTCACTTGATGGCAATTACATCACTGTCACCACTGATGCTGTGGAGGAGAAACTGGGGAAGTCCCACGTCCCAGACTAGACTGAAACTGGATTCAGGACCACATGGATTAGGATCACAGGCAGAATGGAAAGCCCCCCTCAGATGCTGGCCATTGAAAAAGTGAGGTTGAACCTGCTGATCCCTCAGCTTTATACTGATTATGATGCACGTGGTCTGGGACACATCATTAGTCAGCTTAGGGTCACCTGTCCTGGCTGCTCCTCCCCACAGGTGCAGCCTTTTACTTTCTGCACCACCCAATGTGGTACACAAGATTTAGCAGTGACCTTGGTCTGCACACCAACCCTTGGTAGTGACTGTAAACATTGAGTGTTATGCTTCTATTAGAAGATATTATTATTAGATCCAGACATACTCCACAGGACTCTGTATTATTCCCAGGTTAGAGACTTGAGAATGGCTGTGAACTATTTTCCATAAATGTGAGTTTGAAAGGAACTGAGAAGGTCCTGGCTGAATTCATGGCTTCAGCTCTTGACACCTTATGACTTTCCAGGTGGCCATGATAAAAGTCTTCTAACTATCCTGCTCTTCAGTTTCTCAGTTTTAACAAAACAGTACTTTCTACCACATGGGGAAATTTTGAGGATAAACATCTTAAAGGCTGTGGTCACTCTCACTCTACAGTAATGAAGGACACAAGTGCCCAAGGAATTTTTTGCTTTACTCATGTGAGAATAAAAAAGCAATTAAAACAGCCTAAATTCTTACATTTGGAATGGATGAGGGAGTGTTATAAGGCTTGCTTGTCTGTGGAGCTCTGAGATGATGTAGAACTAGTTGATGTTAGAATTACAAAGTTTGATAAGCAGAACAAGCAGATGTTTTGGGGTTTTTTTCACTTTAAAGTTATTTAGATTTATTCTTTGTGATCCACAAAGTATAAATGAAAGCATGTGTAAGAGTAGGCTTAAAGAAGAAAAACTGCTGTAGTTTGACAAAGTAGATTAATCTTTATTTTGCATAAATTGTGGGTCCTTCATATTGATTATTCCCAGAAAATAATCTTGGTGGTTTTATCTAAGAAGCTGGGCATAAGCACTCAGCTGCTGAAGGAAGAACTGGAGAGAAAACTCATTTCTCACCTAAGGGCATGTCAAAAAAAGTGGGAATTTAGAGGAAGTATAGCTTCTTAAAAATCAGAATTAATATCTATGAATCTAGTGATGTTGAAAAAAGTTTCTACTAATAGCACCTGTTTCTCTCCACCCTCCATGAAAATCTTGCACTGCCAAGAACAGCTTTTTGTTCATGAGAAATGCTGATTTTGCAGGAAGCAATGGGAACTTTTACTCAGCTGTTCGGATCTTTAAAGTAAATATTTATTTATTTTCTGCACGAAGTTATAAAGTTTCTTGGGAATACAGATAATGTAGCAGGAGGAAAAGTAATTACTGTAATTTTGCCTGTGCTTTTGGAAAATAATCCATCTGATAAGCGCCCCATTTACATTTTGTGAATTGCAGAGCTCAGCATAGGAGCATCTTAACTAGATGCATGCAGTCCCTAGTTATCAAATACTATCATTCTCATGCTAACAGAAGTACTTCTCTTGGCCTTTTCGCTTTGCAAAGAACATGTGATTAAGATGTCATTGACACTAAGCGTGCCTCGCATCCATTTGTTGAGCAATGATATGGTTGCTGCTCAGTGGTGCTCCCTGAGGGTTAGCAGTGCTCTGATACAGGAAAGAAGAACCGCAGCAGTCAGACACCAAATAGTTGCCCCTTCTTTTCAGCATAGCTTGCAGACAGGCAAGCTTTTTTCACTACAAGTGTTGTCAGGCATTGGAACAGGCTGCCCAGGGAGGTAGTTGAGTCACCATCCCTGGATGTGTTTAAAAGCCACATAGATGTGGTGCTTGGGGGGGGCTTAGTGGTGGACTTGGTAGAGTAGGGTTAATGGTTGGACTAGATGAGCTTAAAGATCTTTTCCAAGCTAGATGTTTCTATGATACCCTAATCAGGTCTAAATCCATCAGCACTCTGGGAAAGGGATGGTACAAACATCCATCCAAATGACTCTTCCTTTGAGGTTTATTTTCTAGCAGAGGGGATTTTCTGCAGATAAATGGGAAGACTCTGAAAGAAAACCTCATTAATTCCCTATGCTACAGATGACATCAAATAAGACATTCTTTAGGAAGTGAAGTGACAGACTGCAGGGGAGAGGGGAATGAGAACTGACCTAGCAACCATGCCTGCCAGGTAGCCTGAGGACAGTCAGTTCCCATCAACATGAATGAAGACTGAAGGCACTCAGCACCTTGCATGATTAAGCCCAAAACGAAAGCAGCCTTTCTCATCAAAATTGCACTGCCTTCCTCCTTCCCCAAAGGCACGTTAATATGTTGGAATTTGCTATCCTTGGCAGTTGTTTCCAACTGAGCTCTTTTGACCTCCCTTCCCATGATTTGATGGCAAAGTGAGACATGCACACACACCAGCTAAGAGCTTCAGGACATTTCAAAGGCAGCCCATGGCTACTTCCATTGTGCACAACACCTATTTCTCCTCAAGAAAATGCCATTTTGGCAGCAAGAGGGGAGATAGGAGAGAGGCCTTCATCCCCACCCTAGGGTGGCCACTGTAGTAACCCTCATTTGGGTGGCCATGTGGTGGGTGAAGGAAATGAAGGAAAAAGATCATCCCACCTTGGCCCAGCAACAACTGTGTTTTTCCAATCAAAAACTGGGAAAGGGCCAAGCAGCAGTATCTCCATCACAGCTTGCTGCCTCATACAAGCATGGATTCAGGGTTTGAAGGGATACCAATGTCACAACAGTGTCCAAGTGTGTGAATGAGAAAGGTGGGAGGCCATCTGCTTGGAAGGGTCTGAGGGCTGCTCTCTTTCTCCCCCTCTCCTCCTTTTCCCTTTCTACTAACCCTCATTCCTCTTAGCAGCTGAGATGTGGCTTCTCATGTAGGTTTCTAGCAGGAGAGTTGTTTATGATATTTTGGGTTGGTTTTGGTTTTCTGGGTTTTTTTAAAGTTTTTTTCAGGAATCTGTAACTCTCCAACAGCATTTATGTGACATCCAGCAACACATATTTTCCACTGAATGATTTCCCCTTAAAAACACTTTCTATCCTCTGCAGAGGAACACACAAAATATTTCTAAGGCATCAGGCTTGTTATACAGATTTTTCCTCACTGCCTATATGCCAGAGCATTTCACAGCAGTAAAAATTATGAGGCTGCATGCAGTGAAATGTAAGGAAAGCTGTTGCAGAACAACACTGCACAGCATGAGTGGGAGAGGGAAGAAGGAGTCAGCCATGAGACCAACAACTGAAGGGGAAATAAATTGAGAGTCATAAAACAAACTGCCATTCAAAACTCCCTTTCCACAGCAAGGACATTACTGTGGTTTCTGACAGCTTCACCAAACAAGGATAATTTGGGAATGGTCCTAAGACTATATTTCTGTTCCTGCCCTGTGTGCCACAGGACATGTCAGGCCTCTTCCACAGCCACACTCTGAAATCCAGCAGAGTACTGGAATGGAGCATTCATAAAGATAATGAGAACATCTGTAAACAGAGGAAATGGATGAAAAAAAAGAAAAGGAATATAAAGTTTGACTTTAAAAACAAAGCCTTTTGCTTACTGGGACCCCAGTGAAAGCCCATTGCCTTGCCTGACCTGTAATGGTGGGAAACACATTTACCATTATTTGAGATGGCCTGGGCAGGACCCCTGCCTCAGTTTGGTGGGACACCTGCCCTATCAGTTTTCTGTGTTCATACATTCTGGAGCCCCTAGGTGGATGTGGAAGTTTCCAAGGGGTCCCACCTACCTCAGAGAGGGTATAAAAGATGAAGTTACAACTGGATAAGCTGTGTGGCATGACACTGAGACAGCATGAAGCACCCCTGCAAATCAATATAGAGTTGGCTCAGCAATCTCACCTTCTAATAACATCTATCTGCTTCAAAGCTCATGAAGAGTGATCAGAAAATGGCATCATGTTTACACCTATTAAGGGCTTTCCTTCAACAGAACTCCCACTTGCTGCTGCCAGTGTTGCAGTGCAACATGAGTCTGAAAAAACACTTTATGTGATTCTGCTTTTTTGTCTTGATTTCATTTGCATGTAAAGAAACACACACTTAAAATACAGATTGCTTTTTAACAAGAAAGTGTCAGTTCAAAATACAAAATAGAAGAAACTATCAGGGCAAAATATAAAATATCAGTGCCATTAAGTGTTTTCAAAACAAAAGGAGTCTGCATTTGTTTAATGCCCTTTAGCCTTAGTCTTAGAACAGCTCTTGAGACACTGAGCAAAAAAACCCAACACATGTCCCATGAAAGCTCACTTCTTTTTGCTAGATTTCATGAAAATCTCTACTCTGTCATGCTCAGAAAAAAAAGGCAAAAAAAAAAAAAGGCAAGATGAAAATTATTCATAATAAAACCTAGGTAATCTTTCTCCTTTAGAAAATGTGTTTTCAGATATTTTTCGCTCTTCCTTCACACTGTTTACTTTCAACATCCCCTTCTCTGTTTCCCACAAACCATCCCTACCTGTTGCTGGTTTTGTGGACTAGCCATCTTACTTGGCTTATAAACAAGTACAAACTCTTTCCCAAAAGTATTGTGGGTGACAGCAGTGCTGTGAAAATAATACTCTGTTTAATGCCTCAACAGTAGCTATGTCAGATGCAACTAGAGTTCAAAAAGTAAATGGATACTGGAGTTTAATATACAAAATACAGTAGCACTGAGGATAAAATTATGACTTTTACATAGCTCCACGTGGGATTGGTGGATGCAATGGATGTGCTTTTCCATGCAGGCAATTAACACATCAGTCCATGAATGTTAAATAGTTGAACAGACGTGAAGCTCTCATGCCTTTTTCAGTTCTAATGCTTGCCTGTGTAACTGCTGCCCCTAACTCTGCACAGTGTCAAGATGAGGGAGTGAAAAATTACAACCACTCAATTTAGTGGCACTTTGGAATACCCTTTGCACCCTCTCCTTGAGCCTCATAGCAGAAATGTTTTAAGAATATGTTTCCTTCCCCACATGTCCATAAGGGTAAGGTATTCCTGAGCAATCAAGATTCTTATGCATGCACTGGCTCAGTATCCAGACTCATCCATTTCTCTGATGCATTAAAATAGAAAATCACTTGGATCTTGAAGCAGATAACACACAAATTCAGATGTTCTATCCAATCAGTTTTGATGCTGCTGCTGAAGCTGTCAGCAGGATGGTAATTTACTTGATTTTTAGTGTGCAAAATGTTAGAAGCTGTTTGTGCTTGCATTGGTGTCAAAGCAGATGGGGCCTCTTGCTTCCTGTGAACTGTATTTAGCCCACCTCACTGCATGCACACCAACCACTCCAGTGCCTATTGCTGGGGTTTGCTATTGCTGGTTAACCAGAATGAATTTCACATGATTCTTTGTGCATTGCCACAATCAAGCACTTCACAGGTGCATATTATGTGTAGCAGAACTGCAACCTATATGGAGAAGCCTCATCACACATGGTAAGTCAAACAGGACTTCCCAGCAGGTCCATGCAAAGCAGAGAGATGACAACATGTTGTGCAGATAACACATTCAAAAAGAGAGGTAAGTTATTCCTCAAATGGTGGAAGACAAGTTTCCTCTTCTTGTTTCAAGGGTCATTGCTGTTTTTTTTAAGCAGAGTCTTTGGAGCAGAGAACAAACCTCAAGACTTTCCATCTCTTTTGATATGGGACATATGCTGTGGGACAGTTCAAAGACATGCAAAGCCTGGCCTTGAGTCTCCTTGAGCTAAAAACAAAGAGCTCAAGGATACACTTCCTATTTTGTTATAAAAGACAACCCACCTGCTAAAATGTGCAGCACCCAATCTAATAGGTATCCTCAGAGCACATCTAGCAGTGAAGATAACACAAAATACCTAGTGTGTTCTCAGAGATTGGCCAGGAACTTGCAGCCCTGTGGCTGAATTTTCTAGAGGATTTTCCCTTCCTTCACAGGGGACAGAGCAGGAAAAGTCTCAGATCACTTGCAGAGGGGGCAGCAGGTTAGCAGATGTGAGGTCATTCAAGGGAGAAAGAGAGGAAGGTTAGAGGTTACCTATTGGTATTTCCACTAATCAGAAAGTGTTGGCCTATGAAGCTCTGCCAGGGTGTAGGTGATCCTGGTTGTGTCTGGATGCAGTGGTTCCAACACTGGAAATCTTCAGTGGTGGAAACTTCACCTGCAGGCATGCAGGGCTCCTTGTGACTGAATAGCAGGAGCAAAGAGGTGGATTCTAGGATCAGAGCTTGGTTTCTCTCAATGTTTTTCAGCATGCCTATATTGCAGGTAAAGTCATTTGCTCACATTTAAACCATCACTAGCCTTATGAAATGTTAAATGCATTGCATGGATGATTATGTCCTTCCTACCCATCTGTCTTGTCTAGGAGGGAAAAGTTCTCCTATTGAGTGTGAAATAACCTGATCTTTCCCATCAGCTATTGATTACATTTTTGTCTTCTTTCAAACATTTGCATGTCAGCTGATGCCTGTGATCTTTCAATTAATTAACAACAGGCTCTATTTGTCATTCTGGTGTCCTAAGAATATTAAAATACTTACTGGCAAAGGGTAAACTGAAAAACTTTTCCACCAAGAGTTTTGAGCTACCTATTTCCAGATTGTAGCTAGGTATCCCACAGTCCTTATCCATAACTCTTCTTATATGCCTAAAGCTGTCTTAAAATGCACTTACAACTCGACTATCTTTGCAAGATACTGTAGCTAGAAGCCACACCAGAGAAGCTAATTAGAAGTTTGCATCAGGATTTTCAGCCTGTTTCTAACCCAAGACTTTCTATAGTAGTTCAGTCTCTGAACATAAAATATCCTTTTTTACCTGTCTTGACAAGTACAGTGAGTGTTTGAATTCAGAAAACCACATCTTTCCCTTTTGTTCTCTGCTTCTCTGAGTTCCTAAATCTTGCAAATGAAAAGCTTCAGTTTTCTTCTTTGTCTGAACAGTTCTGCAGGAAAGGATATGAAGGTTAAAACTCACAAGATTCCATACCTGAAGCCTTGAAAAAACTGCAGCTTAGGGTTTGGGCAGCTGGGGAGAGGAGGCTCTGGAGAATGATATTTCCTAAAGATTCATCTTAGCAGTTGCAATTAACTTCCTCAATACCCTTTTGGATAAAAGTTATCAGATAAGAGACCAGGAGAGAGAACATGATTTAGCTGTAGCAAGTCTCAATTTACAATCTGTCTTCCCCAGTCTAAGTTCATTTTGTGCAACTCCTGTGTCATGTTCCTCTCTTGCAGAGATGGAGGGAAGAGTTTAAGTCAAAACAGATAAGTGTAGGATCTCCAGGGGCTAAAATGAAAAGGCTCTTAATGGCATTTTTATGGCATGCCAGGATATCACCATATCCTACAGGGCTATTATGAGGGGAATTTAATCTACTTTCAAAAAAGCTTTGGTGACATTCTGAAAAAAAAATTGCATAATGCAGCAATTTAAAATAACTAAAATATTTGGTAGAAGTTTCCTGGACTTCAGCCCTGCCTGAGAAAAGTGTGTGTGGGGAGGGAGCTGCAGAATTAGAAATAACCCTCTCTCCCTTTCTCCTTTTGCTCTCTTCTCTCACCACTCTCCAACATTCCAAACCAACCTGAGGTTGGAGGGGAAGGATGCTGCTGCTGAAGAGCACTCTCTGCCAGGCTTCTCTGTGGAGTGGTCTGCTTTTTATGAGCATGAACAGGAGACCTCTCCCCGATCACGTTTCCAGGCCTGGATTATTAATGATTGTATTTCTAACCCTTTAATTGCTTCCTCTTCTGGTGATGTCTTTTTTAGTCTTGCTTCAGCTAATACATGCTCAGTACGTATTAAGTAATGAAAATGCACAATCAAGGCACACATGCCTTGCAACTGCTGTTTATACTCAAGGATTTAAAACCAGTAACGAGGGAGGTTAATGTTATTCTTAGGAGATAACACTCGTTGCTATGGTGAAGACTTCTCCTGTCACTCACTGTTGGGAAGATGGCGTCTGTGCTATGAATGCTTGACGATATTTTTGCTTTCAAGATTAGCAATAGTAATTATTTCTATGCAGATATTAACCCCTGGTTCTGTGGAGATTTCCATATAGATGCTTTGTGTCTAAATAGGCTCTTCTCTGCCTTTTTGGTGGACTCAACGTGCCAGTATTGATAGGGGTTTTCAGTGCCTGAAGAAACAATGGGAAAGAGCAATAGCTTGTGTCTTAAGATAACAATAGCCTTGGAAAAAATTAAAGCATCAGGCAATTTAGTTTTTTGATGTTTAATGCATATTATCATTGGTGTCATATTCTGGGGTCCTTCAGCTTTTTAAAAATATATAAAATTTCACTAGGCCTGATCTACTGCTCACAACTTCATGATCTGCGCTTCCTACTAAAATTTATTCATGCAATAATCCACAAGAAATTGGTTGTTTTCAGCAGTTTATGACTTGTTATTTAACATTTAACAGAATGGCAGTTTATTTTGGTAACAACCGACGCTGAGAGGTTTATTGCTATTGTAAACCATAATCAACCATTTGTATCATTACTAGTTTTTCAAGATATAAAAATGGCCAGCTGTATTGGAAAATTCTTTAGAAGGTATAAACATTTGGATTGAAGATTATGTATGGGGTTATTTCACCTTACAGGTCAAAAGTATTTAGAAAAAAACACTCCAGTGTAAGTTATTTAGCAGATTGGTAAAGCTCATTCCCAGAAAGACAATACTGAGGCAATTCCCAGTAATTTTTTCAATTATGGTCATGAGAAAGGAATCTTTAGGAGATGGACAATACAGAAGATTGCACTTTATCACAGTATCAGGCCAGAAACTAGGGATTGGTGCCTTTAATATGTTGCAACTGTTTTGCTGAATAATTTATTGTACTGAACTCACAAATAGCTTAATCATCTAGGTTTCCCATCCCTCTCATCATCAGGCAACTGGCCACAGATTTCATAACCAACATGCTTAGAGAAGTTCAAAATGCTTCTATTTTCATTGGAGTAGGTTTCAAATGAGTGCACACATTTTACAATTGAGTATCAGTTCTTCATCTTGATCCATTATAGTGAGCCAAATCTGGGTAATTCACAGTGAATAATTCAAGTGTACAAATCAGTTTCTATTTTTTCTCTCAAAAATACACTTACAAGCAGACTGCAAATTCCTTTCTTCTACTCACTTGCCTAATATTTCTTTTTACTCCATAGCTGCACAAGTAGTTACTGCAGAATATTTGATCTGAGTTTAATCACAATAGCTCTCTACTGCAGCTGTCTCAGTGAACATATATGTTTGCACACTTACTGCAAATGATTACTTATGAATAGGAAAAAAAAGTTTCCTCTTAACACTTGTGCTTGTCTGTAAAGTTTATTTTTACAGACTCTTTGTGCTAGTAAAGTTCTCACTAAGCAAAGCTATTGCAGAGAGAGGAAAAATGGATGAAAACTATCCATTTAAACCTTCGAGCAGGTAAGAGGAGAGGTTTGTATTATTATTATTAATGTTTAGTAGTATTCATTCACCTCTTCCACATTGATTGGAATTTCTGGCAGAAAGCTTCAACTGATTTTTTCCACCACTCCTCAACCATTACAAAACAAATTAAAGCCTACTATAACTCCAGTAAATTTGAGGACATTATAGCAGAGATGACTTGGGCACTGTATTTCTTATTTAATGTGCCTACCTCCTCACAAACACTTTTTGTAAAGTCGAGTGGTATTTGCTGGATTTCATTATTCATATTCAAATGATGTGAAATAAAGGAAATTCTGCAGCTGTAATACTCAGGTAATTTTTCTGGGTCTTGCCTTCTATAAGTTGGAGTGTGTTACTAGGATTGCTGGATATATACAGCTGTTGCCACACCACTTAACTGGAAACAGAAGTTTTCTGAACATCCACAAAGGTGCCCAGCAAGCTGATGAAGAAAAGAAAAAACATAAGACACATCCTCCTTGGAAGCATAGATCACCATGTCTATCCCTTTAGAAAGGAAAATTTTTCTTAAGAAAAAAAAATTATAATAAGAACAAACACTTAATTTTTGCCTCCCTCAAAAACCTAGAAATAATATGTGACATGAAAGAAACTGAAACAAAGTCCTGAAGAAAAACAAAAACCCAACCCAAAATCTACCACCTAGTCATATTCAGCCTGTCTTCCATGCTGTTAAAAATCCTTCAGCCCTGGGCATAGGCAGCAGAACTGCAGCAACAATGACCAGGCAACCCCGGCAGTCAGAGGCACTAGCAATTTGCTGGTTGCAGAAAAACTAAAAAAGAAAGCAGAGGATTTCATAAAGCAACAAAAGAAAGGCAGCCTTCTTTCTACCCCGCTGCACTGGAATAGCTATGGGGTACCAGGTATCAGAGATGAAGAGCATTTAGGCCAGCTCAATGCTTTTTCACAAGTGCAAGCAGGGATACAAAAGCAGGCACAAAAGTTGATGGGAAAAAAAGCTGCATTCTTCAGTTCACCTTTACTGACTAAAATAAAACTTGATACTTGCAGTCAGAATCATTACCAACCTTTTCTGGACTGATACAGGACAGGAAAATGTGAATCAGAGGGTGTTTTTTTCCAGGCATGGATGAGTTATTTAATTGAAAGGGTGCCTTTGTCTTTTGTGAAATCATTTTCCCCTCTCTCTCTATTTTATTTTTTTTTTTAAACACTGAGTCATTCAAAAATTTGAAAGCATTTATGTTCACACTTTTTGCTAAATTTCAGGAAATATTGTAAACTAACAGTGTGGCCTCCCCTGCCCTTTTGAAAGACTTCACTTACTATGGCTTTTTTTTTCCTTGATTCAGAATCATCCTGACTAGCAATTGGCTTCATTAATAGCTTTCAAGTCCTTGTGTTTTCAGCTTTTAAATTGGGCTTTAAAGATTACATTTGCATATTTGTTAAAGGCTATTGGTAACATCAGCTTGTATTAGTAGACTCATTTTCAGGGCTGTAAAGTAATTTGAGTTCAGCATTCTTATGCAGGGACACCCCAAACCAGGAGCTCATCAGGCAGCAAGGACACATCATCAGTACTCTGTTTTTTCTGTTTCTTTGTCATCCATGGGCAAGCTTTTGAAATAAGGCTTTAACAATATAGAATCAAATAATGTGTCCTCCCCACCTCCACTCTCAATCCAACAAAACCTAGGTGTTTCTTCAGCTAAGCTTCAAGTCAACCTGAATAAACAGGTCAACTTTCCCAAGCACTGGCTGCTCAGCAGCTAATGCTGAAGTAGCATAAGCTAATTTATATTCTGTAGGGTCACTTAAACTCTCGAGTGTTAAGCTAAAGTGTCAGCCAGGTCCCAGTGGGGCAAAGCCTCTGCAGCTCTTGGAGCACTTTTTCTTAGGAGGAGAGTTTCATCCCTCATTAGAATTCGTTTCATATTATGGATTCCTTCCTTCCTTCCTTCCAGAAGTGGAAGGACTAATTAGGCATAGTTATCACTGCTGACATTCAAAGCATTATTAGAATTGCAACCCACTGAAACAAAAAGGGAATACATAGCTATTGTACAAGATTCTGACAATTGAGGCATTGTTAGACTACGGTAGGGTCACCTTTAAAGCTTTCCTCAGCTCCAGCTCCAACAACCTGGTTTTCATTGCATACCAGTAAGACTTGGGTACAATTTATGCTGTCTGGACTTATGGGTTGTTTTGTTTGGTTTGTTGGTTTCTGTTGGTTTTTTTTCGTGTGTTTTTTGTTTGGTTGGTTTTGTTTTTTTCTTGGGGGGGGGGAGGGGAAAGCTGTTTAAATGAAAAATCCCAGACAAGCTATAGTGTTTCAGAGCCTAACTCCTTACACTGTTCTCACTTGTGCTACTGCATTAACCTCTGCAGAAATTCTTCATTTGCTTTGGTTACATGGCTTTTGTGGGGTTTAGAGAATAAGTCTTATGAGAGACAGCTGAGACAACTCAGGTTATTTAGTCTGGAGAAGAAGAGGCTGAGGAAAGACTTATTGCTCTCTTATTGCCTGAAATGAGATTGTTGTGGGGTGGGTGTTGGTCTCTTCTCACAAGTAAATAGCAATAGGACAATAGGTAATGGGTTTAAATTACACTAGGGGAGGTTCAGATTAGACATTAGGAAAAATTTCTATACTGAAAAGAGTGGTGAGGCATTGGAAAAGACTGCCCAGGAGGTGGTGGAGTCACCATCCCCAGAGGTGTTCAAAAAACACGTAGACATGGCCATGACATGGTTTAGTGTTCATGTTAATGTTGAGTAGATGGTTGGACTTGATGATCTTAGAGGTCTTTTCCAACTTCAGTGATTCTCTAAGGTGCTATCCCTAGTTTTGTCACTTCCAAATTTCATCTGAGAATAAACAGGCAAGCATCCATTGCTCTGGTGGGGAACTTGAGGCAGGGGAGAGTTTATACCCTTATCCAAACCTGAAGCACACTGAAGATGCTGGTTTGCAACAGGAGTAAGTGGATTGAGGATGTGTCACTACCAAAAGCAGCTCTTCTCCAGCATCTGTGTGTGTCCCTATGTATTGACATCAGTGCAAGCCAGAAACCATGTGTTTACATGGTTCACTTAAATTACAGCCCCATCACAAGGACTAATGCAAGCTACATGCTATTACCTTGGTGTAAGCAGGGCATGTTGTTGCAACTTGTGTCAACAGAAAAATCTGAGAAGCTACTGGTCATTTAGGAAGAGGTCTGACATTTTCATTCTGCTTTCAGGCTCTGATAGAGCCAAAAGAGTTCAGCTTCAGAACTTCGAAGTCATACCCCTTTGGGGTGGGGGGAAATGTTGCTGAGGGTAAGAAACCCCTTTCTTACTTAATTCTCAGCAGCTGGTAATCTAATCAACTTGCTAACCAGCTTTACATATGCAGCTTCAGTGCTTAGGAGTAGATAGCTTCACATGTGCAAGGAAGGGGAAAAAAAAAAACCCAAACCAACCTTAAAATAAATCACATTTAAAGATTCCAGGCAGATTCTCGTATCAGAATGGAAACGGGGATAAAGTGTCTAGAAGCTTAGGAGAAAAAAAGAATGCCTCTGTGTGTTGCTGAAAATGGTTTTGAAAGGCTACAGAAGTCTTCATTATAGTGCAATCCTTCCTTCCATTCCCCAAACATTTTAAAGTTATCTTCTCTGTTCATGATTGCCTTTATATTGTCATTGACATTGTGTTGCATTAAGTCAGTCTCTAATATTAGATGCAATTATGATATGTGACATTGAAATCAAGTTTAAAGTAAGATTCCACTTGAAGGAGTCACCTCAGATCTGTGCCTTTGTAAGGCTGTTTATTGCTTTTGTGATTGTGCTATCAAGTACTCTTTGTATACAAGTACCAAGGTGCTAACAGCTAGATCCAAAATAGATAAAAGGAGACAAACATTTGAGTAACTTGAATTCCAGTGTCTGCAGTCAGACTTGTACTCTAGAAACCACTCCAAAGCTGCTTCTTCACCTCGGTCTTGAAAAGTACTGTAGCTCTATTTTTGCTTGATTTAATCTCTAGTTCCCCAAAACTATGTTTTGCCTTTTGGTAGAATTAAGTCTATTAGTGTGAAGTACCTGTATGCCCAACAGACATTAAGAAACCAGGAAATGAGATGAGCTATGGATGCAGCTGGAGGTGAAGTGATTCTGGACCCACCACTGGACATGCTCACACCTACACTGTTAAGTCCAGTGGAAATTAAGAGTTTAAGACATTTTGTGGATTTATCTCAGTATTCTCAGTTAACATTTTTTTTCCCCAAACTGGACCACAGCCTGATGTTTTAATCTCAAGCACCACACTCAAAAAGTTTCTGTGCCATGGGTGACAGTGACTTGTTCCTTCTGTCTTGAAGGAACACCTGTAATACTGCCACATTGGTGGCAACACCCACTGGCAATTAACTCCACTAGGACTAGGATCCAGCTACTTCATGGTTAAAATCACAACAGAGGTACAGTTAATACCAGAAAACAAATTTAGAAGAAAAAAAAAAAAATCAACAAAAATAAGATGTGACAAGTGCTTATTTATGTAGTCATTTTTCAGGAGCTGAGCTGCACTTTAATACATAAATGCATTGTAACTTTAGTGAAACCTTTCTCTTGAATAGCTAATAAGTTATGTTTAAGTGCTTTCACCAATGAACTGACTTACTTTAGTTACTGTGAAATCATTTTTATTATCCTTCTGTCCAAAAAAGTTGAAGGTAGCTAAAATAATTTTGGTACACCTCCTGCAAGCTTATGAATTATGGAAGACTGGAGGTAGAGTGGCTGCAGAGAAAATGGGATGGATAGCGAGGGCATTTTCACCCTTACTGACAAAATGGCTTGAAGGGAAAACAGGAACCCTGGAAGTATCTGCAGGATTATACTCTTACTGAAGGGGATGGTGGAAAAGACTGAAGCTGTCTCACCAAAGATTGAAATATTTAATTGTGGCGATGCCAGCCGAGCATGTAAGCAGGCTGCAGATGTTGCTTTGTGGCACAGCACCTGGTTCCCAGCTCACTCTCACAGGTATTTAAAGCCCCTGTTGAAATGGGATCTATGTGCTGTTGAGTGATGTGGGCTGGTGCTTAAATAACACACTAACATCAGGAGAAACATAACAAACAGAAGCATGCAAAGGCCTTTTTTTTTCCCCTCAAAGGAGAATCCCACTGCTTCTTCCTCAGCTGTGACTAAAAAATTCTAACGGGGGTACTTGTATCACTCCACTTAATTCAGAAAACTTGAACTGCTGTCAGTAACCTCAGCACTTAGATCTTTAAGCCTCTCTCAGCTGATCAATTTGTCCCCTACAGCAATTCCTACCACAGTAATTCCCACTGACCCAGTGAGGGAAGCTCTAAACAATTACAGGCTGGCCAGCTGCTGAACCCTAACTAGGTGCTCATGATTTGAAGATATTTCTGTCTGTTTAGGCCACTGGCAGTTTTACAAGGCATAATATCTCTGCTGTAGGCCCAGTGAGAGATTAGAAGGATTCCCACCACTCAGTAATAATAAAAAAAAAAGAATCACACAACAAGTGATACCAAGACTGGACTCAGAGTCTTCTGGAACATTGGCTCCAGGACAACAACATGGATCTGTATTAAAATACTAGTATTTTGTATTATGCAATTCTCCAAACATTCAAGACTATTTTAACTGTGCTTCTGAGTTCAGCTCTACATAATATAAAAAAAATAAGAAAAAAAACCCCATCCATAGAATGTATTTCAGGATACTTCCCTGTTATGACTGTTCTGCTGTTATACCTCTGTCTTTCCCTGTCCTCCACGGTATGGACTGGATCATGTCATTTGGCATCATCTGTAAACATGGCAGAACAATCCAGCTCCTCCAGATCACTGACAAAACAGTTAAACAGGAGAGCACCCAGGATAAACCAGCTTCTGCAGAGTACAACTCCTTAAATGCTGCCTTCTAATCCCAGCTTCCCAGACAACTTCTTACCCCCAGAGCTGCCCACTTGAATTTCCTATAGGTTTCTTTCTTTATATTTTATTAGCTAATTTGGATTCATTGCAATGTTTATGATCTCCACTGTTCTTTGCAACGTGAACTCTTCACTTGCCAGATGTAAGGTACTTCAATGTTGCCCACATCTCTTCCAACAGTCAGGAGAAATCTTACATCTAGAGCCACACTTTATACAGTGTTTAAATCATACAACCAGTTTGGAGAATAACTTTGCCACTATTTAGAACTAAAGTTTATTAAATGCAGTATCTGCAATATTAAAAAACCCCAACCTAATTAACCTCTCATTGTATAAGTTAGTATATAAATGAGGAAACTGTAATAGCACAGTAGGGGTGTTTTAATGTCACATGAAGCTGTACAGCAATTATTCTGTGTACCATGACTAACTCTTGAAAAATCTTAAGAATATTAATCGGATGCATGTCAAAATGCAGCAGAATAAATCAACCTCTAGGCAGTTTTCTTACACACAAAAAAACCCCAAACCAAAAACAACCAAACCAAAAAACCCTTCTGTTTCTGACAAGGAAAGAAAATAGTCTTAGGAAGTGAAATAATTGTAAGGTTAAATCATCAGACCATGCTACATTAAAAAACCCCAAAAGTAGTATCCTGATCTTCCTAGTCCAGTTGAGCACCAAAGCAGGTGTTGTTCTGTAAACTGGGCCATCTCCAGACACTCCTTCACCTGCAGCATTGACTATCAGCAACAAACCCAACAGCATTTACATGATTTGCTTGACTACATCTTTTCTTTCACTGTCCTGCCTTCATCCTTCCAAACATCATTTAGGAGGTAAAGCAACTCTTGCCAGTAACCAGACAGGAAAAATGAGTTGCTTCCATGGAGACATCCTTATGGTATTGTATGTGAGATGTTATGGCACCAGACAAACAATAAAGATGCTTTCACAACCACTATTCATTAGCTTCACTCATTTACAGTGTTTTCCAGAGATACAACTGGCCACTTAATTTGTTGTATTTTTTTAATTTGTTAATTTGACAGATTTTTTAATTGGTCAGTAGTCTGCTCTGAAGAAAGGGAAAAGCAGGACTAGAACTTGGGTTTGTTTTTATGAAGGACAGTCTCTCTCATAACTGAAATGAGAAAAAACGTTTTGTCCAAAAGAATCAGATATAAATATTAGATCAGGAAGAAAATGATCAACAATGCAATAAAACACTTCCTACAAAGACATGGGAAGTTTATTGTCAAGAACAGACCAAGTAGCCATCTGTAATGCATGTGTTTCAACTGGTTTAGAATGGTTCTTCAAATCTGTTTTACTCAAGAGGGGAAAATAAAAGCAATCCTCTGAAAACAACAGCTAGTCATTTCAAAATCCTTACAGAGAATGTTTTTGCTACCTACCACACACATGAATTTTGGTTTTGAATGACTCAGACCACTTAGGAACTCCACTTAAAATTAGGAACCCCAACATCTCACTTCTCCCAGAATGAAATCTGTAATTGTTTTTTTTTACTAATACATGCTGATAGACCAGTGAACTGAGTATCAAGTAACCTTAAATGTGCTTTAATTGGTGGCTACTCTTTTATCAAAAAACAATTAAGGTTACTGCATAGGAATAAAGTCCATTATCTTTAAATTAAAGTTTCTTGCATGAGAACATTAGTTAAATGATGCAAGTGTAGCATTCCTACAGCAGATGCCTATTCCCAGGCAGGTTTTTCCCTGCAGCCTTTTTTGCTTTATCTAGTTAAGTTGTGTAATATGTTTTACCACTCTCATTGTAAAGAAGTCTCTAAAGTTAGTATTTTTTTCAAGGTCAAGTTAAACTTGTTTTCATCTCTCTTTAATTAAAGTAAGGGAATTTTGACCAAGTGGAAGGGACCTTGTAAAAATAAAAATATTTCATATTCTTTTTTCATTTCAGGGCAGACATTCACCACTGGATGAACAAATAGATGCACATTCTAGTGGATAATATGAGGCTGGATGCTTTAATTATTCAACTGCTCTTAGACACTTTCCTCTGGCTAAATCAACCTCGGAAATGAGATATCTAAATTTTATATTTGTAGCCCTTCAGCAAGTTGTTTGTTGTACCTCAAATGATATGACTTTAAAATGGATACTAGAAAGTTTTTCAGTCTTGCAATGAATCCACCAGACTGTCTTATCTCATCATCATCATCAAAGAAGAGTTAATTCATTTGCATCCAACTTAATGGTAGGAATTTGCAGCAGCCAAGTGCCCCAAATAGCACCTACTCTTGGCTGTCAATTAAAATGCATTCTCTTTAAAGTCAGAGATCCATAGCTTCAGTATTCCCCAAAGCCAGACCTATGTTGCTAGGGTGCTACATAAGGAGGTACTTATGATAGTTTGGGAAATGGAGCATAAAGCAGAGATGTGAGAATTACTGGAGAATTAACCCAGTAAATCCATCCAGAGAAATAAGCACAGTGTCTGTCAGCAAGGTACAGTCCCACTTGTTCCCTGCTGTACCAGTACCAGGCTGGCATGACTGGACTGACCTAGACAACCTCAGCCAGTCCACATGGAACTACCTTCTCCAGCTCCATTACAATGAAAATCCCTGTGCCACCCCAACTACTACAGAGTAAATGTACTCTGAGACTCTGAAGTAAAAGCAGCTGCAAGTAATTATTGGACAATTCAGAGATCTTTCAACGTGCAGAATACCTAAGCAAAACCAAGACTCTTTCTTTGTATCTCTAAGCCACATACATAGAGCTAACAGGAACTTTAGCCTGTAGTCCTGTTGGTCACACTGTTCTGAGCTGCACTTCTTACACTGCACTCACAAATAACCCTATTATTTCACAAATTAACAGATTCAAGTGTCTGCCATGTTTTGTGACCCAATACATTGTCAGGTTTTGTAGCAAAAACCAAGTCTTCATCAGTGAAGAAAAACCCTGTATTTAAAAGTATTTTCTAGATTTTAAAAAGCTTCAAATGTTTAATGAAAGAAGCAACTACTCCTGAAGAAAAACACAAGACAGTAAGAGAATATAGTCAAGTCTGTAATGGATCATAATTCCTTAAAAATACACTGAAATTGAGACATAAAATCATAAAATACCTGGAGTTGGAAGGGACTCAGAAGGATCAAGCCCAACTCCTTGCTCCTTGAAAGGAGCATAACTGTACATAAACTTTACATTACTGTAAAAGATTTCAGTTTGCATTTAAATAATCTTGAATTTTTAATGGTGACAATAAATAGGAACAATCAATGCAGGGTTAAGAAACTGTGCAGAGTGAGTAGATGAAAGTTGATGCACAATGTATCTGCTGAATGGCCTTTGACCCAAGGGTTTGGATTTCAGTTTTTGGCACTGGATTCCAACAAGTCTTTTGCTTCATTTATTTTTGTTGCCAAGTAAGGTGATCCACCTGAGAAGAAAAAAAAGGAAAGGAATACCATTTACTCATCAAAATTAAGTACCAAACTACTTAACTTGCAGCATGCCCTTATTACTCCCATTAGCTCCTCCTTCCTAAATAGATCCTTTTCATACAGCTGCTTAAAAAATGACACTGATGTTAACTAATTGATAAGGAAACATGAGAAATGCAATCAAAACAAGTCAGTTTGTCTCAGACAGAAGACTGAAATCTGAAATCACTTTACATGGGTGTGATTTAGACCTGCAGCACAGCTCTGTTGTCAATGTATGCAAGGTCAGCTGTCTTGACCATTCATCCAAAGCCAACAGCTATTCTTCCCACTCACTCCAGAAACCAAGAAGTAAAGCTGGATAAATAATTTTGACAGAGAATTGCTGAGTGCATGCACATGCACACCCCCCCCAAACCTCTCCTGTGCTAAATGCCCAGAATTACCAGCCATGAACCATCACATTAAAGCTATTTAAACATGGTACAGCTCCTAACTTCTAGTCCTGAACATTGTCATTGCTTTACACTCCATCTAACAATCTGATTACAGTTCAGTGGTCTTTTTGTGGTTTGGTTTTTTTAATTCTCCCCTTGAGTGCCAACCATCTGCCTGGTCACCACAATGTTACAAGGTCTGTATCAGCAATTTACTGCTTACTATAATACACCTGGGTTTTTTTTACATGAAAATATGATTCCAGCAGTACTGTGCACTGAAGATCCCTCTCCAAGGCATCTGATCAATCATATTTTTTTCATTCATCATTTGATTTGTTCTATTCATCCAAAAAGATGATAGAAGAAACACACAGAACTAGCTGCAGTCATGTAAATAAAAACAAAAATACAAGGCTTGCAAAAATACTTTTTTAGGACATTCCTGCAGGAATCCAAATCATTAGAGAGTCACTGGGTGGTGTAATAAAACAACTGGAAAGTGTAACATGAACTCATGTTTTGGTTTTGTTTGAATAGGTTCCTTCCAATCCCTAACATACTGTGATACCCCTAACAGGCAGGACACATTGGTGGAAAGTGAGGCAGGGCAGAGAAAGGCTAGAAAAATAATTACTGAAAAAATATATTTAAATATACTTATTAAAAACAAACAAACAAACAAAACCACAAAACAACTGGCTTTTTAGCCAGGAATATGATTTTACTACATTGATTATTCCTTCTTTCAAAGAGCAGACAAGAGGATCAAACAAATGGTAAGGTAAAGATTAAAAACTGCAGTGAAGAATGTACCCCAAGTAGTTTTTAGATGTGCATTGATTTTCTACATGTCTAGAGCAGAGTTTAAAGTAAATTCAAATCTGCTGAAAACATTTTCACTGCATTTAAATTCTTAAGTGCCATATTAATTTTGTAGGCCTCCAATGAGACAAAAATCAATCTAATGATTGCCTGTTTGTTTATAATCAGGGCAAGTCCAGAAGACTTATCTCCTCCTTTTTCTGTGAGCAAATATTCTTTCATAAAATTAATATGTGATAAATTAGCAGACAATGTATCAATATAAAATCACTTTAAAACAGTAAAGGTTAATAACCAGATTAGTAGAGCACACTGGGGATGTTATTATGCAAACATATCTATTTCTTCTTTATTTTTAATAATTCTCTCTTCAACATTTTGCATCTGAGATAACATTTGTAAATATCAAATCTGCAATTATTTCCCTTTCATCTACCAACTCCAGCTGGTAAAATACTGTTTTAAAGTAACATTCTAATGTTGAATATTATTTTTAACAGCACATCTGTGCTACCCACAGCCAGAAGAAATCAGGATATACAGATAAGCAAACAAGTCTCTCTGTGATGCCACATGTTCAAGATCACTCCAAGCCTTCACTCTGCAGCTGAAGATGTCACACAAGCTTTTTATTTTTTTTTTCCTATGGCCATGCCAAAAGAGCTGCAGGGGCAGCACAGAAGCACAAATCCCTTCAACTGGTGTTCCTACTGAGAAAATGCTCCATCTTAATAGCAGGCAGGAGGGCTCTCTGCTCCCATCAAACATCCAGTGTGCCCAGCTGCAGGTGCATTACAGCTGTAAGAGCAGGTCGTTAAAACAGATGATCTTTGTAAAGGGAGCTGCCTCTTCAGCCTCCTCTCTTGATGACTGGGACAATAAATAGAGAAGTCCCTCATCAAAAATCTTTGACCTAATAGGTACACTGGTGGTGGAGAAGCCTCTGACTACCCTACTATGTTAGAAAAGCAGCTGAGAATTTCTTTTCCACCTCTGTGCAGCTCACACATTATAAAAAGAGTGAAAACTGCAAGTGCCAAATCAAGTAAGCAGGAGAACTTTAGAATAAAACTGAGGGGAAGACAGCAAAGGAAAGCACTGACTAAATATTTCCCATGGCCAGTGGTCATAGTTACTTTTTCATTTCCTTAAAAAGGGGTGCTGGCAGGGAGCCCTGTAATCCTGTCAAAAAGATATAAAAACCCTCCAATTTCCCCTTTTGACTTCTGAAATGCAGTGCAACTCTTCACCATCTGTTATTTTAAAGTAGAAACAGCAATGAACATATGGGCTTTCTTTATCAACCAGCTGTAGTGTAGTTAAAGTTATAATAATAGACTTTCTGTAAGATAAATTTACATTAAAAACCTGGCCAGTGAGACAACAGTGCCCAGCTTTACTTTTTTTTTCCAAGTGAATTCTAGGAAGCTTGAAATTCAATGATATACTTGGTGAGTGCAGAACATTTCCTCACAGAAAGTTACTTTCATGCATGTGTCTGGTCCATCTCAGTTCAAAACACAAATGTCAGTTTAATGCAAAAATGTTACAGCTATTTTTATTTTGTAAGGTGGTTTGGTTTTTTTAAGTTGTGGACTGGTCCCTGAGCTCTTGGGTTTAACTGCAGCAGCACAAGTACAAAGAACATAAAGGAAAGGTATAAAACTGGTTCATAATGCCTTTTTTATCTGAGAAAAGACACACAAAAGCTGCAGTCCATAAATAACCCACATAAATCTGCACTTAGTGTGGTTATTTACACCATCAGCAAATTTAAAGGAACTCATTTAAGCTTCTCCCTTTCCCACTCTGGTTAAGAAAAGTAATAATTACCTTTATCAGGATGATTTAAAATCATGATTTTTCTATGGGCTGTTCTGATTTTGGCCTTGCCAGCAGAGGGACTGCAAAAAACCAAAATAAAATGTAAGTGCTTACCATTAATGCCACTGTGTTTGAGCTATAAATGATCAGTTTATACTGGCTTCAAGAATAATTAAAACTTGAGATTTTCACCATCTTGTGGACAAAACATAAAACTGCATCACTGAGGAAGTAATAACAAAGGCATTTAAGACACCGAGAAGGACATTTTGAAAAAGCCTGTGTATTTGACACATACAAGTATGTTACAGGTTTTTTTAGAAGGCACTACATCTACTTGTTTAAAATAAACAATTTGGATAAAAAAACCCAAACAACTAAAACCAAAACACAGAAGCTCTGGGGTGTATGTACCTAGATGGTTATTCTTAGTGTTATATGCAAACCCCACTCTTTTTCCTCCTAGAAAATAAGTATTTATACGACAAATATTTAATATTTATTTTAATATGATTGCATTTTGTTCTACTGTAAATATTTTTATAGCTGATATAAATAATTCTACTTTCTGCTGGGGCCTGGGAAAAAAAAAAATCAAATCTGGATTTGTTATTTTTGCAAAGCTGTTCAGTGTGTTGCATTTGGGAACATGGTGATTTACAAGTGCTACATAATGTTGTTTCCTTCAATGACAGCTACATAAAATACATACTTGGCCTAAATTAAATATGTACCTTACTAGACAAATAAGCACTTCTGGCTGCAGTATGCCAAGGCAATAAGGCTATCCTATGCAAAAGGGCAGTTTCAATGGTTAAGTTCTTCATAATTTGTTAGCATGCAGAAATGAAGCAGTGTTTTCCACTTCAGGTGACTTCTTAATCAGTGAGGATTCAATTAATTAATCTTTTTTGTAGATTGAAGGCAAGGTATCAGCCTAACTACATTCCTGAGGTAAACAATATCTAATTATTATTCTGTCACAGGGAAATTAGGGTATGTGGCAAAAATAGTTCATAGAACTGCATAAGAAAAGAACACAGAAAGAAGGAATTAATCAGAGGGTGAAAGGCCTGGAACTGTAGAAATATAAAAGTGAAGCTTTTTAATATCAGACAGCTAAAATTAACAATGACCTATATATCTTTATTTGTAAATCTGTTGTTTAATAAAGGAAAGCTGAAATACCACCATTAGAAACTCAAATGGCCAAAGCATAAATGTGGAAAAGTTGCAGTTATGTTTTACTAAAAGTAATGCAGTTCTGCTCCAAGAAGCAACTGTGAGTTTTACATCAAATTTGGTTACTTTATGAGATATTGTTTATCCCACAGTCATACCAGTTTCTAAAGATACATATTCACTCTCTAAATACATTTAAAAAAATAAAAATCACATTGGCTTGACTTAAGTGCAACAGCAATGTCCTACCATCTCCTAACATCACCAGTGTCTAGAAAGCCTATCACAGTGGTGGGAACATTGGAAATGATAGAAGGCAGGGCTGCCATCCAGGGGCACACAGGGAGGCTGCAGGAAGGACTGACAGGGGCACACAGGGAGGACTGGCACCCTCCACAAAAGTCAAGGAGGGCAGACACAGAGCCCAGCACCTGGGAAGGAAGAGCCCCTCACAGGGCTGTGGACTGGGCAACACCAGCCTGGGGAGAGGCTCTGGTGAAGGAGGACCCAGGGCAGGGCAAGAACAAGAGACAGCAGTGGCTGTGGCAGCAGAGGCCAGCAGGCTCACAGGCTGTATGAGCAGCAGCATGGTCTCTAGGTTGACAGAAGCAGCTCTTCTTCTTCTTCACATCTCACTGCTGCATCCAGTTTTGGGACCTGTGTACAGCAAAGCCATAGGCCAAGCAGAGGGTCCAGCCAAGGTTAGGGGTGGGAGCACCCTGCCTTTGAGGAGAGACTGAGGGAGTGGGGCTCATTCATGCTGGAGAAGAGAGGGCTGCTTGGGCACCTCACAGCAGGGCCCCAGCAGCCACAGGGAGGCTGTAAAGAAGAAGGATCCAGGCTCTCCACACTGATGCATGGAGGGAGGTTGAGAGAAACCAGGCAGAAAATAGAAAGGGAGGTGTGTGCTGGACATAGGACCTTTTTTTGGCCCAAAGGCAGTCCAGTAGTGACACAGTTTGCCCAGAATGGTTGTTAATTCTCCATCCTTGGGAATCTTTGAAGACTGACTGGGTAAAGTCCTGAGCAAGCTGCTCTGACTCCACTGGTGGCTTTGCTTTGAGCAGGTATAGAGACCTCTTAAGGTCCCTCTCAACTGGAAGGTTTTGTGATCCTATGATACACTTGTGCAGTTAAGCTGTGTTTACAAATCAAAGAAATTCTTAAAAATCCAAATCAGAAGCCACAATGATTAAACTTTAAATAAGTTTGTGTTTATACATTTATACAAAGCATTATATGATTTCAAATGTCATAGCCTAGGTTTCTTAATGTCATTTATAATTTAAGAATAAAGATTTAAACATTTTTAACTAATGCACATATATATCTTGTACATTAACAAATATTTCCTGTGGGAAGAAAATAATACAGTGTTTCAGAGAGGAAATGGTACAATACAGAAAACTGCATTATTTTTTAATCTAGAAATTTAACTCAAGATTTTCAGACATATTTTCTAACTTCTGAAGTCCATCATCAGGGATCTGATAGTTGCAAGTCACTATACTTATATATGTTATATATACT
>JAOEGS010013487.1:4951-15444 GCA_025447755.1 Corythornis vintsioides | reverse complement strand
TGCTCTGGAGCCTTTCCAGCCCCCCCTGGATCTGTTCCTGTGTGGGCTGCCCTGGGTGCCCCTGCTCTGCCAGGGGGTTGGACTCGATCTCTAGAGCTCCCTTCCAACCCCTACCATTCATCCTATGATTCTGATTCACACCTCATCCTTCCAGGAAGCCCCACATTGCTTCTCCATGAGATTTTTTTGCCTCTTTCCCAGTGTTCCAACCCCAGTGTCCTTCCAGGCTGTTGCAAGAACCAACCAAGTATCTTATCCAGCTTTCTTGGATGTCTCCATCCCATCCCATCCTCAAGTTGACTCGTTTTTTCTCTCGTGCCAGTGCTTGCTGCTTTCCCCCTGCTCCTGCTGCCCGTGCTGTTGCAGGAGGTTGATCTGGGAGACCATGGTTGCTGAAATGGGCCAGCCCTGAGCTGCAGCAGGAGCTCAGAGCTCCCCGCAGACGAACGGTGGCACCTTTGAGAGCTGAGCTGCTGGGATGTGCTGTTCTGAGGCAGTTGGCAGGCATTGCTTAAATATATATGTGTGTATTAAATAGAACAGCTCAGAATATCCACAGGCAGAGGTTCATTCAGCAGTGAGAGCATTTCCAAGCCTTTCCCTTTTCCTACTTTCCATTCTTTTCCTTCTTCCTCAGCTCCCCCAAGAAGAAGGACAAGGTTTTTTTAGTCAGTGACTCGGTAGCTCAGTGAGATGAGGGTTTTTAAATGGTTTCCACTTGATGCTGATGAGACTTTCCGGGCAGCAGATACGTGGAAAGCAGGAGCCAAGAAGCCCCAAAGCTTCGTAGCCTCCCAGTAAGTGTTAAAGTGCAGCTCTTCAAAGAACAAAAACCAGCAGGAAACCACCAGTCTCCCCCAGGAGCTCAGAGTCCTGGGGTGGGAACGATGGGGCTGCTTTGTAGCCTTGGTGAGCTCGAGGCCCCCAACTCTACCTCCCAATCCCGGGCAGGGATGCTCCATCTGTGTGGGCTTTGGGGAACAGGGGGTAGCAGGCGAGGTCTGTGATATTCCAGATGTTGGGCTCTGGATCCCGCTGCAGGAAGTGGGAAGGTGTGGCATCTCCAGGGCTGCATCCCAAGCCCAGCAGAAGGGAAGTGGTTGTGGGTTGAGGATCTCCCACTCGCAGAGACTGGACCGCAAACAAAGGAGGGGAGAAAAGGGAGGGGTGGGAAACCCCAAGCATCAGTTAGGATCTGAGTTCCTGGGCTCAGGGAGCAGGGAGAGGGAGGCTGCTCTCGCCAGCCAGGCTTTTTTCCCTCTCTCAACCAAATGATGCTGGGGCTGGTGTCAAACCTGGGCTGGCTGGGAGTACTGAAAAGCAATTTGCCTGGGCTGCTGAGGGAATTAGTCATGACTCCCCCGTGCCCACTCGCTGCTGATCCTTTGAAGAAGGGCATGGTGTCAGCCACAGTCGAGCTCTTCAGGTAGAAGGAAAACCCTCGTTCGGCTGGTGAACTGAAGTGATCTCCCGCCCCCCAGACATGCCTCTGCTTTGTTTCCACCTTAACCTGGGCAAATCCAATTCCAGACAGCCTAATCTCTCCCCTCCTCTCCCCTGAAAAGAGCAGCTGTCACCGGGCTCGCCGAGAGGCCGGGAGCCGGGTGGGAGGATCTAATGCTTTAGAGGACCTGCTGTCAGCAGGACGCAGTAACACAGCCCAATTAAACTAATGCCCAGTGATAGGAGTTAAACCTGTTAGAATTATATCTCTCTGCAGAATGTTTATTGCTCAAATCCCAGGCGGCGATGAAGCCTCTTAAGGCAGAGATGTTCCCCCCCCCCCCACCCCCCGGGACAGCTTGGGTCCGAGCAGAGGTTACGCTGGAGTTGGCTCCTGAGCTCTCCAGCTTGCTGAAGTTCATCTGCGTCACCCCGAGCTTGTCCCTGGCTCTTCACTGGGGCTGGGGTGATCCGAGCTGGCAGGGAGCAGGGAGGGAGAACCAGCCGCTCATCCCCGCGGGGCTGGAGCCGGGTCGTGAGCCGGGGGAGTCGGGTGGCTCTCGGGAGGAGCGGCCCCTTCGTGTCACCCGGGGTTTTACCCCTTTCTCCCTCCCTGGCCTGACTCAGATGGCTTTCTCCTTCCTCCTCCTCCTCCTCGCTGCCTAACCTTGGGTGAGTCAGCTCGGCGGGGAGCAGGGACCTGAGCCACGGGCCTGCCAAGCCTCCCTTCCTTGACTCATCCCAGCAGCTCTGCCTTCCCCGGGGAGGTCGGATGGAGCAGCTCCAGGAGCAGGAGGATTCCAGTGCAGCTGCCACCCACCCAGCAGCTCCTTTCCAGTGGGATGCACTGGTGAGCTGGAAATCCCAAATTAATGGTGGGAACTGTGGGGTGAAATCAAGTGGCACCAGTTTGTTTTCCTCATCTCCACTCTCTACTCTGCAGCAGGGTGAAGCTGGTCTCTGCAGCTTGGAGGTGCAGCCTTTTCAGCAGCCTGCCTTGGAAAGTTTTCTCCTTAGATGAGGCTTTGAGAGGGCCAATCCCAAGAAGTCCCAGATAGAGCCCTCATTTCGGTGCAGGGCTCAGCTGTGGGATGCAGAGCAAATATTCGCCCCTGTTACTGGCCTCGAGTCTCCTCTTGCTTGATGGGATGGCAAAAGCTCAGCAGAAGTGTCAGGTTGTAGCAGAATTTCTGGCCTAATTGTGTGGGTTTCTTTGGGGTTTATTTTTTTTTTTGGAGAGGAGGGAGGAGGAAGAATGTGTGTCCTTCTTTTTCCAAGACCTACAAAAAGACTGAGACCACTGGAACACATAGAAATCAGCTTCTGCTCCTCCTCCAGGAACAGAAATGACCCTCAGGGGAATGAGAAGGTTCATCACAGTCCCTTATTTCCATCTCTTTGTAGTCTTGGCTTTGGTCTTGCTTTGTAGCTGCAGTGTCAGTTCTGATCCTGCCCTGGAAGCAGGAGGGATGTGACTGCAGGTGGAAGGCCCAGTGATTTCATCTCCCCTCTGAAGAAAGACTGGGGCAACTGGGGCTGTTCAGTCTGGAGAGGAGCAGCCTGAGAGGGGAGCTGATCCCTGGGGACAAAGCTCTGCAGGGTGGGTGTCCAGGAGTAGGGACCAGACTCTGGTCAGTGGTGCCCTGGGATAGGACGAGGAGCAATGGGGAGAAACTGGAGCAGAGAAGGTTCCACCTCAACGTGAGGAGAAACTTGTTCCCTGTGAAGGTGCCAGAGCCTGGCCCAGGCTGCCCAGAGAGGCTGTGGAGTCTCCTGCTCTGGAGCCTTTCCAGCCCCCCCCTGGATCTGTTCCTGTGTGGGCTGCCCTGGGTGCCCCTGCTCTGCCCGGGGGTTGCACACGATGCTCTCCAGAGCTCCCTCCCAACCCCTGCCATTCTGGGATTCCATGAACAAAACCAACAGGGTGAAAAAGGAGAAGAGGGTTTTATTTCCATGCTTTTAAGAACTCATTCTGTGTGTAGATTTCTCTAAAAACCCAGAGAGGACTGATCTTGCATTAACAAGCCCCTGTGCCTTGAAGAAAAAGCTCTCGATACAGAAACACTTTTTTGATTTCTTTTTTTTTTTTCTGAATTTTCAGCAAGAGGCTGCAGAGAAGTGGGATTATTTTCACATTATGGAAACTTCCCTTCAGGATATTGCAATTTTCTTGCCTGTACTTCTTGTTCTCATTACTCTTAACGTGATAATCCAATCCAGAGCCTTTCGCCGTGAGGGTTGGGTACGTGTGGCCATTGATGGGAGCTCCCAGGAGCAGGAATTCCTCTGTGCTCTGCAAAACATCCTCTGCTCTCTCTCAACTCAGGTACCTCCACCCCCAAACTGCAGCACGTGTGAGCAGATCTGCCCTGTCCTATAGCTGGGTGGTGACTGGGAGGGCTCCATCAACCCCCAGGCTGCCAGGACTGGGTGCCAGTTGCTGCTGTGGGCGTGAAGAGAAAAAATAAGAGCAGTCCTTGGGCAGCTGTCCCTGCATAGACGGCGCTGGGGGGATGTGAGTCAGGCCCTGCAGCTCCAGTGCTGCCTTGGAGATTCACCTTGAGCCTGTGGAGAAAGCAAACTGGGTGTTGGGGGAATTTGCACTGGAAGGTTTGGGGGTTCAGGTCACCCCTGGGGGGATGCAGGATGGGGAGTTGTTGCCTCTGTATCTGTTAGGTGCCAGTGCCTGTTGCTGATTGAGTGGTAGTGGGGAATCCTCCAGCAGAAAGGAAAATACTGTGAGTCTTTGCATCTCTACCTAGAGCAGGGTGCTCAGAGCCCCCCAACCTCCCCTGGGATGGTGCCAGGGATGGGGCAGCCACCACCTCTGGGCAGCCTGGGCCAGACTCTGCCACCCTCAGCACCAAAAATTTCTCCACCTCTCCAGTCTAAGTCTCCCTCTTTCAGTTTAAACCATCACCCCTTGTCCTGTCCCAACAGAACCTGATCCAAACCCTGTCCCCATCTTTCTGACAGCTCCTTGAAGCACTGAAAGGCCCCCAGAAGGTCTCCCTGGAGCCGCCTTCTCTCCAGGCTGAACCCCCCCCCCAGCTCTCCCAGCCTGTCCCAGCAGAGGGTTCCAGCCCTCCCAGCATTGCTGGGGCTCCTCTGGCCCTGCTCCAACAGCTCCCTGGCTCTGAGGACTCCAGAGCTGGACCCAGCCCTGCAGGGGGTTCTCCCCAGAGAGAGCAAAGGGGCAGAATCTCCCCCCTCCCTCAACCCACTGTCCACATTTCACAGCCAAACCCTCCAGTTCTTGGAGGAACCTCTTGCTGAGGGCCTCTGGGTGCAGGGAGGGCTGAAGCTCCAGCCGGGCCAACGACACCACCAACCTTCAGAGGACAGGGGCATTTTTCCCCCCCTCCCCGAGTGCTGCTCGACCCTCTCATGGTTTGCAACCAAAAACAATTCACACCTCGAGGTTTATAAATAGAGCTCAATGCTCCCTGGATATTTTAGCAGCCGGAACAGCCGTGGAAACGGCGGCTGAGTTTTACTACGTGCTGGTTACCTGAGCTCCAGGCACCAGCTGCCACGGATTTCAGCCGGACCGCCGACGGGACGGGAGCTGCCCCCACGCTGCTCCACGCCTCTTCTTCCACAGACCTTTTTTAGCTGAGTCCTTGGAAGCTGGATGGAAGGCTTGGAGGGAGGTGGGGAGAGCCAGCCCGCATCCCCCGGATGGTGGGAGCTGATGGTGTGGACAGCTGGGCACAGGCTGGGCACGGGGCACTCTGGCCAGGGAGCTGGAGTGTCTAAAACCTGCAGCTAAAAAGCTCTTGGGGTGAGGAGGTTGCAAGAAAATTGGGATTACTGGGATCCCTCTTTTAATAAGGATGTTGATTGAAAAGCAAATCAAGGCTTTGGCATCACGTTGCACCCGAGGCCAACGTGAAGGTTTGGAAGCAGCCTTTGGATCTTTCTAGCTTCCAACACTTTGCATCTCCTTAATAGCACCCGGGAGCTTGACAACAGCAACGAGCTCTGGTTGTGATCCCATGACAACAAAAGTGCAGGGATTTATTTACTCTTGGCTGGTCAATTGAAATCCATTTGCTGGTGTGGTTGGCGAGGTGCGGGATGGATGTTGGAAGTGTGTGTTAAAACAGTCAGCATGGAAGGAAAAGGTCCTTAAAATATCTCGTAGAGCTGGAGATTTGCTGCCAGATAGCAAGTAGGAGGAAGCAGTCGTGGATGTGGCATCAGGAGAAGGCTGTTCTGCAGCTCAGCAGCCTTCACCAGCCTTTCTCCTCCCTTTTGGAGGTGCCCCACTCTTCAGGCACCTTCCAGCTTGAGATGTCCTCCAGCTGAAGTGTTTCATCAGAGGGACGTAGCGTGGGGATAAGGAGAGTATCCAGGGATCAAATAATGGAGATCAGAGGGTTCAGTGGTGGCTTGAAGGGTTTGGGTGGAGAAAAACTCATCTTGGTGAGGATGGGGAGGGAGAGAGCTGCTGGGTGGGGAGTCTGGCAGGCACCCATGGAGGAGACCCTCCCACTGCTGCAGGAGAAGCATCTCCTCTGCTTCTGGGACCATGGTGCCTCTGGAAGGGCTCATCCCCCACGTGCTAAGTTGTGATCTCTCTGCTTTTAAGGCATTCCCATTTATTCCAGCTACCAATTCATGAGCTGGAGCACATCCTTGGAAGGAGCTGATGGAGTTGGTGGCAACGTGTTTTTGCTCTGAGTCTGGAGGAAAAAAAAACCTAAGAAAACCAAAAGCCAAACCCAAGAGTTGATTTGCTTCTCAAGTGTAACTCCCATGAGAGCTGCAGCTCCTGCTTCACGTAGGCACCTCCCGAGGCCAGGTTTCCCTGCATGGGTCATTCCTTCTCCAGGCAGTACCTCTGAGCTGATTTCCATCTCTTCTTTCCACAGGTGGAGAGAGACTTTGAAAGGGAATATGGGAAGCTTCAGCAGTAAGTATCGACCACGCTGGTAAAACAGGACCAGTCACTCTCTGTTGTGTCCTCTTATTGCATCTTCCCAGGAAATTTTAGCCAGTTCTGCTCTTGCCAGCAAATAGTTCCCCAGCAAATCGTTCCCTGCCCTGTAATTTCCAGTTCTGCAGAGCTTCTCTGGTGGCTGAGTGTTCAAAGGTGTCCTAAGAAGTATTTGTGATGGGGTTGAGGTTTACAGATTATGGCAGCTCTGAAGTGAAGAGTGTGAAATTGGCAGGAAAACAGGGGGTCACCAAACAGCTCGACACCTCTGAGGAGAAATCCTGGTTTTTACTAGAGTGGCTCTGCCACATAAGCTCAGGCTTATCATCTGGAAGTGTTTGGCTTTACCATTTGGGGTTAAGTGTGAGGACTTCAGAAAAATCTGTGACTCTGACTAAGAGATCACCAAGTTGAAAAGGTTGAAAACCATCTGAAAACAACTAGAAAAAAAAAAAAAAGGTTGAGCAGCACTGAACTTCACAAAAGCCTTGCTTGGGTATTTTTAACTGGCAGCAGAAGCCAGCATAATTCAGCCTGTAAATGATTTGTTGCATGTATGATACACTTTCAGTTTGTTCCTTTCCAAGATTCAGACGGTTGCCTTGTTCTCTCATCTTTCAGATTGGAAGATCAGACCAAAAAACTTCAGAAGGATATGAAGAAAAGCACAGATGCAGACTTGGGTATGTGACTGTAGGATACATAGACTGTGAACTTGGCCACAAAGAGATGAAGTGACTTTCTCGAGATCACATGAGTAATCTGTGACAAGTCTGGAAAACAAATCTAGAGCTCAGTCCCACTCAGTTTGCTTAGTTACAAGGCCATCTGCATGAGGGCTGCTGAGCAGTATCTCAGCCCAGGGAACAGAAAGTATGTTATGGGCTTGGTCCTTATCTCCTGAGCTGTGTCTTGCTCTGCAGCCTTGGATGAGTCCCTTGCTTTTCGTCATGCTTATGACTATCTAAAGGGCAGGGGGGCAAGGGGATGCCCAGTGACAGGACAAGGGGCAGTGGGCACAAATTGGAAGCCAGGAGGTTCTTTCTGAGCAGCAGGAGAAAGCTCTTTGGTGTGAGGGTGGCAGAGCCTGGCCCAGGCTGCCCAGAGAGGTTGTGGAGTCTCCTGCTCTGGAGAGATTCCAAACCCCCCTGGACACTGTGATGCTGGGACCCCTGCTCTGAGTGACCCTGCTGGGGCAGGGGGGTAGCACCAGATGATGAACCTCAGAGGTCCCTTCCAGCCCCCACCATGCTGGGATTCTCTGATCTCTGCCTGTATGGAGTGCCATCTGCCCTGCAGGTCTCCAGTTCCAGGCCATGGCAGCCCCTGCCCTGCTCCATTCATAGGTTCCCTGCTAGAAAACTGGGGTGGCCTCACCATATGGTGTAGGCTCTAAATGACACAGAGGAGAAAAGAAGAGAGGCTGGAAAATACCTTTTTAAGCTCATGGAGTCCAACTGCTCCCCCAGCACTGCCAGGGCACCACTGTCCCATATTCCTCAGCACCACAGCTCCATGGGGGGCTTGGAAACCCCTCCAGGGATCACAGGGACTCCACCCCTGCCCTGGGCAGCCTGGGACAGCCCTGGAGGGGAAGAAATTGTTCCTCAGCTCCAACTTTAACCTGCCCTGGGGTGACTTGAGGCTGGTTCCTCTTGTCCTACACAAGATGATGTGGTGGAGGGGAGCTGGGAGAAGTGGACTCGGGGTGTGCCAGGTGCTGAAACGTGCAGCAAAGAGCTGTTTTAAACACAGATGGCTTTTCTCAACATGTGCTTTGGAGCAGTTCCTATTTGTACCGGGGCCCCCACAGCTCCTGAAGCCAAAGCAGATGCACCAGCACAAACAGGTGTGGGCTGGACTGGTCCAACACTCATCCTGTGGGAGCTGGGTTCACAGAGAGGGGCACTTTGCCTCTCTGGGCACCTTGCCAGTGTGGTAGGGCTGGCAAATTGGGGGCTTCCCTTGGTAGAGGCTCTCACCTGTGTGTCTGTGTGTGCTCTGAGGTTGCCAGACACACATCCCAGCTCTTGCCTGTGCTCTCCCACCCTTCCCAGCACAGCGCTGGCAAGCAGCACTCAGAAACCCACCAGCAACCAGTGGTGCCAGGACTCCTTTCCAGGGTGAAAACTGCCCTTTGTGGGGACTCTGGTCATTGTCAGGGATCCGTGGTAAGTTTTTCCTTGTTAAGGATTCCCCTCCCTTGCAGTGGGCGTTGTTTATATGGAGCATTTCAAGTCCCAGAGGAGCTGTGGGAGGACTTTCTTTTTCCGTTCTGCTACATGGCAGAGTCACAAATGAGCCTTGGCCAGATCCAGGAAGATCTGATGTCTCATTTAAAGGCATGAAATCATGAGTGTGAGGGATGGTTTTTGAACGTGGCCTGCTGAGGGGTAGGTGAAGAAAAAGGAGGTAGATCTGTTGAGGTGCTGAGGACTTTCCTCACCTGGCAGTGCCCCTTCCCAGCATCGCTGGGAGCAGGGAGTGCTCTGGGCTGTGGCTGAGGGTCACTGACCCCTCCTGCCTCACCCTCTTCCCAAATCAAATGTGATCTTAAGGAGCAGGAGGATGTTCTTGAATTGGAGACCAAAAGCTCTCCCTTCAGGATGAGATGCAAGTAACCTGCCACAGGTTGGTTTTTCTCTCTGGAGAGTCCCTGGCTGTTCTCCACGACTTTTATTGGGATTCAAACCAGCAGCAGCTCTCAAATGATTTCCTTTAACTGGAACCATGTGAACAGAGTGTAGTGCAGACCTTCCTGAAGCCCATCCCGAGGGGCAGGTGATGCTCTCCTTCTTCCTTCCTTGCTTCCTTCCCTTCTCCCCCACGTCAGCAATGTGCCTGTTGCCTTTGGGAGGGTCCTCACCACCAGGCACACGCTGGTGGGACCAGAGGATGCCCTCCTGAGGTGCCAACTCTCTGCCCACCAGTGGGGACACAGCAGAGCCTCTTGGGGAAGCACAGAGCTGCTTTTGCAGAGCTGTTCAGGTGGGGTCAGGGATGGAGGGGAAATGGACTGAGATTTGGCCCAAAATCTCACTGAATGGACCTGAAAACCTCCCCCCTCACCCAGTTTCTGGCTTCCCAGTGTGACCCTGCCACTTGCAGCAACCCCCCCTCCCTACCCAACACTTCCAGTCCTCTCCTTAGGAAAAAAAAAAAACCAACCCGAGTTAATTTTTCTTCCAGCTGAAGGAGTTCTGCCATTCTTAACTCCGTCCCATTTTGGCACAAATCCTCCTTCAGATGTGGTCACACATATGGATTATATCCCATCTGTTTAAAGGTTTCAGTGCCTAAAGCCTTCATGTTTGGCTAATAGAGGGATACGGGAGCTTTGTGATTCCGTAGCCAGCGTCTCGGTCTGCGTCGAGCTTCCCAGCCCCTCAGCTTCAGAGCTCTCTGGATAATTGTGTGTAACCTTTCAATCAGAATGTTTAACCCCTTGATTTATGATCTTAAGCCCCATTATTCAGATGACTTTAACTTTTAATAGCTGAGCCAGTGCAGCAGGAGCCTTTCCAAAGCTCATCTGTAGCACGGCTCAAGCATCTGGCTTTTCTGATCTGAAACTGGAATAACTTCCAGCAACAGCACTGACAAAAAAGAACATTTTTTAGAGAGATATAATTTTTTTTTTAAGTATCCGTGACTTCCTTTTTTCTTCTTTATTCCCATTTATATTGATGCTTGTCTTTTTATTCTTTTTTTTCCCCCTCCATTCTGTACCTTAGCCTTCTTGCTCTTTTGTCGTGGTCCTGTCACAGGGATTTATTTTTCCCTCTGAAGACCAAGTCTGTGCATAGAAGGAGAGATGGGACTGATGGAAAACAAGCAGAAGGGCTGGGTGAGGCAGGAGCTGAAAGCCCAACAGAGGGTGACCTGGTGCTTCTGGATTTCTTAGAGTCTGGAGAAACTTCAGCCACTGCAGTTTCCTCTGGTTGAGCTCCACAGGCAGAACATTTGGGCTGGTGGAGGGAAAGTGCTTAGCCAGCTTGTGACTCTCTGCTGCTTGTGGAGTGCTTGTTTGGAGAGGAAAAAGAAAAAAAGAGGAACCTCATCTTCCAATCCTGTCAGTCTGGTCCTTTCCCACCAGTGCAAAATCCAC
>JAOEGS010013484.1:0-30876 GCA_025447755.1 Corythornis vintsioides | reverse complement strand
CAGGGGGGTTGGACTAGATGATCTTCTAGGTCCCTTCCAACCCCTAATATCTATGAATCTATGAATCTATGAATGAGCAGGATGTTGACCTGAAGTCTTTTAACTGAGAACTGCCAATGTACATGTAATATTTAATCGTATGGTATATAAGGGCAAGCCTAGATCTGATACCCTAAGTGTCTGAAATGCCTGATATATTTAGCTCTCTCTGCAGTTCAGATCATGATGATCTTCCCAAACCAAAGCTTTTCTCATTTTGACATGCAGAATTAGAAACTGCTGCCTGTCCGTGGCCAGAGGACCAGGATGGACCTGTGCCATGCAGGTTTTTTTCTGTGAAGTATTTGTGTGAGTAGATACAATTTCTCCAAAGAGACAGCAGTTCCCTTCCTCACTTTTGTCACCACATGATGCTAGAGCTGGGAACCAACACAGATTGTTTCATTTTTTTAAAGTATTAGATTCCTGCAAAGAAGATTCAAGTGGAGTTTTGTTTGGTGAGGTGCCTTCAAATGTTCTCACTTCAGGTTTTCCATGGAGAAGCTGCTGGTTTTATCGTGCTTCCTTGCTCTCCCAGAGGTCATCGATTCAGCACTAGGGCATGCATGGCAGATTGATGGAGCTGTCATTTGAGGTGAGCAGCTCCTCAAGGGATGATGCTCAATGGCTGACAGCAGTTTTCTTTGCCAGGAGGTATGAGGACAGAGGAAAATGGCAGCAGTTACATAGCATGTTTTCCTGCTTGTACTTGTTCTTATTTTCAGAGTTAAAATCTTAAATGCAGTACAGGAGCAATGCCTTATTCTTTACTAGAAAAGTCACACCTGATGAGGAGAATAAACAGAGAGAACGTGGTTTTCCTGGAGAAGAAATGTCTTCCCAGCAGATGGCTCGGCCAGCCAGCAAGGATTACAGACTTCTCTGGGAATCCTTTCTTTATGGCTAGTGAGAAGGTGATATTGCTAGTGACAGCACAGGAAGATTGGCTGAAATAAAATAAAGAGGTTTCCATGGTGATTCCTTCATATTGCTGTAAATTTAATCTTGCAGTCAACTGGGTTGTGTTTCTTCCCCCGGAGGAAGAGTCCTTGGCTCCCCCTGTATTATTAGTTACTGCTGGTGCTAAGAAAATGCCTACAGACCCCGAGCAAAGCCAGCAATGTGGACATCTTTGCAATGGCCTCCTTAATTATCCCAAAGAGATTAGACTGTCCAGACAGCCTGCAGGTGCTTTAGAAATAATCCTGCTTTCTGATTTAACCTGTAAGTAGATAAAGAATGGACACAAAGGTATAGCTGTGGTTAAAGATAAGAGAGGACAGAAGTAGATTTCTTCCCATTTTACAGCTGGGGAGAGAACCATAGCCAAATCATGTGACTGTCCACAATCCAGAGCCCAGCTGCTGTTACAGGAAGGAATTGAAGGTGTAATTCCCAAACTCCAGCACAGAAGATGCTTTTTCTCCTGAAGCTAATATGTGGGAAGGCCCTGCCCTGCAGAGAGATCACTGTCAGGGAAGGGAAGCTTTTTGCACTTGGGTGACCGATGCAGTATCACCTACGGGAGCATAGCAAAAGAAAGAGGTGAGGAGTATTCCCAGGTCATATGCTGTAACAGGTGAAAACTGTCCAATGAAAGAATCACCTTTCTTCTAGGAAGATGAGGAAACCCCTCCAGCTGTCATAGGAGATTAGTCACCAATTCTACGTAAGCATGATCTCTTCCACAGTGCTCAAGAAATGAGCAGCCGCAAGACATGTCTCGCTGTGGGCAGGCGCTGCAACAAGCTTCCCGGCTCGTTCCTGGGATGACGGCATCTTTCCATCTGCATCTGAATTCGAGAGCCACGATCACAGTGCTAGTCAAGCTTTGCCACCCCAGACACGCTTAACATGAGAAGCATTGCCCTAAGAAGGTGCGTGATTGAATGCAAATGAACGATGCCTTATGAATATCTTAATTTATGCTGTGGAGCAACTTTCTTCTATCTGTAATGTTTTACACAACCAAAAAAAAAAAACATTGACCAGCCCATGGCCATGCTCGGACCTCTCTGTCTTTGGGACCATTTATTTCATTTTATATACAATTCAAGAGATGTGCTGGAGAGTTGAGGAGCAAGGAGGGATGTGCAAGCGGGATGCTGTGATTACTGCTCACTCTAACAGCTCTCAGTGTGCAGGACTCAGCAGAGCAGAGATTACATGGGGGTGAGTTGCTCTTAAACTTGAAAATGTCTGGGGACAGATAATGCTCCCATCTGGGAACTCACTGTGGAGAAGAACAAAATGAAGCTTCTGGAGACTTTTTTTTTTTTGTGTGTGTGTGTGTTTCTGGTTGGTTGGTTGGTTGGTTGTGGTGGATTTTTGTTACTGTCGTTTGGTGCTTTTTTTTTGTTTATTTGGCTTGGTTCTGGTTTGGTTGGTTGTTTTTTGGTTTGGTGGTTTGGTGGTGGTTTGGTGGGGGGGTTTTTTTGAGGGTTTTTTGTGTGTTTTTGTTTGGTTTGTTGGGTTTTTTTGTTTGGGTTTTTTTTGGGTTTGGGGGGTGGGGGGGTGTGGATATTAAAATACTACTGCATGGAATTTTCCTTCCTGTGGGATTGAAAAGATTCCCACCAGCTGTGACCTTGATGGCAGCTGTTTGTAAAACAGTAGAAAGATGTTTTTTGACTATGGGTGCTGTGGCACCCCAGCCAATCACTCCAGGGGGTGGCTGGCTTCTTGTCTAATTGCCTTGAAGTTAAAAGGGTATAAAAAAGAGCTGTAAAATAATAAGTAAAGGCTTCTTGGCATCTTGAAGAAGAAAATAATCTCTGCCTCGCTCTTTCTCCTCCTCCAGCAACTTGCAGGTATATGACGGGAGGTTGTTGGTTGGTGTTGGGGTTCTTTTCTCTGAAGTGAATCTTTCTTCCAGAGCTGAGATTTGTTCTTCTTGAAGCATTTCTGCTCAGCTTTAGCAAAATCCTAGAGTAAAATGCAAGATCCCACCTTATGCTCTCCCATATGTAAATCTGCTACTACTGCACTCTCAGGAAGCTGGAAACTTCACAGCTCTGGGCTTGGAAAGCACCCAGCCTGGCAAACAGGCTGGTCTTCATAATGTCTATTACCTGGGCTCTGCATGTCCTCTGTGTGATGGCCAAGGGTGGTAAGGATCTGCTGTCACCAGACCAGCTAGATGGACAGGTTGATGGTCTTGGAGGTAATTCCACAGTCTGCACTGGGACACATTACACCCAGCATTTTGGGATTAATGTGCTAGAGTTTGTTTAGCTCCAGACATTTTTGCCTTTCATCAGGTGAGGAATGTTTCAGGACAACCTTCCGTCAGATGGAGATGAGAGAGAGAGTGGAGGCATCAGAAGCTGCTTGAATGCGTTTTGTTGTATTTTTTCTTCTTTTGCAGTTTGGAGGAAAACGTTGCTTCCACCAACTGGAGGACTGGATTGGTGCTCTACAAGAATGTCTTTTGGAAGGATGCAGGATAAATGAGGTAGGAGTTTTGGTAGGGAAAGAAACTGGTATAAACTTGCCACTTGGAGCAAGAAAGTCATCCCAAGTGCTAATTTCCTGCAGCTCTTAGTGGTAATTGTGGCTCAGCACTCTAGTTTGCAGTATGGCAGCTTCAGTATGTTTGGCATTCGTCTTAATGCACACCCAGTGATGTCCATATTCTTTTATAAGGGAAAGCTGTGATTCTTTCTGCAAAGAAAAGTCATTAAAAAGAAAATGCACCACAGAAGATTATGAGAAATCAAGACACATGTTGACTGACTCTGCAAGGAGAGTTTCAGAAAGTCTTACAAGACAAAATAAAAAGATATAGGCTGGAGTCTGTTAGTGCTGTCCCAGTTCAGTGCTGTTGAGCTGCAGTGCCTCAGTGTCAGCCCAGCAATCTGCTCAAGGTGACTGCTCATATCTCCCTCGCATCTTCGCAGAAGTGGCACATGTTTTATTATTGGGGTAAATATTTTTTTTGCTGTCATTTGCCCAGATTAGCTTTATTTGCTCAAGGATTTTGGAGCTGATGTGGGGGAATATTCAGGCTTCTGGTAGTTGATATTTTCTGCTGCTTCTTAACATCATTCCAGAATGTCATTCAAGGCAAGCACCTAAAGTGGGTATTTTGGGGAATTAGAAATGCACTTTTTAATTTGCTTTTAAATAGATTCTCTCAAAGTTGCTGACCATTGTGGATAAGTCTCCGCTGTGCTCACTAGTGTGAGTACAACTCAGGTTGACCATCGTCTCCTGCTTTTGCTAGGTGAGATCGATGCTTAGCAGCATAAATGAAAATCTACTGAGCCTCGTACCTACAGTAGAGCCATCCAAGGACACATGTAAACATTAACTCTTATCACCACCTGTATGGATGTGCTTTTGCTGTCCAGTGCTTTCTGCTCTGCAAGCACTGCTGAGAGCTCGCCCTTCACCTTTAAGCAAGTGCCTCCTCTCAGACATGCATGCTTCTGCTCCAAAGAAGAGCAGATCAGAGTGCAGTATAGGGACTTATGACTGTGAAGCCTGAACAGTCGTGTCTTGCTGCTTGCTCTTCTCAGTAATCCAGCATTAATTTTTGGAGTGATATGAGACACAAAACTTCCTGTGTTGTCAAAGTTGGAGAGGGTGAAGCAAAAGGTCCCAGGTCATGTTATTTAGTTGCCTGATTGTGCCAGAGGACCTTTGTGATGCTCTTCCAACAGCCTGTTTTATTGCCAGAAGGATGGCTTATCATATGCTTCTTCATTTAAAGTGGAAACTCCTTTCTATAGGAGTTTTTGCCTCAAACCAGCCCTGCCTCACATCTGCTGCATGTCCAATTTACCTAAAACAGCATAATTACCTCATCATATTGCACCTTGTAACCAGGGGAGCTTCAGTCAAAGACCACAGGCCGGGTCAGAGAAGAGTCAAAGGGTCTTCAAAGCATAGCAGGAGAGGAGAGAACCATTCATAGCATAGTAAAATACATTGAAATTGCACAAAATTATGAGTTCTTATTTCAAATCTATCTTTGGCTACCTGACAAAGAAGCTTCAGCTTTTTCACCAACAACACTTCCTGGAGAGATAGCAGAGCAGAAGAAAAAGAGATGAAAAGGTGGAGGTTATTGCCATAGAGGTGATACTGGACACAAATATTCTTGGTAAACTTAGATGAGGACCAGAGAGTCCTATTCTTGTCCATCCTCAAGCAGCAAAGCAGCAGAAATCTGTTTAGTCTAGCACCAGGCTGGCTGCCTGGCATCCCAGCAGACATGGTGGCAGAGAAGTGGCAGAGCTGCAAGAGAAGAGCATTAGTCAAAATGTGCTGCCTGGATGGCCCAGACCTCCAGAATTATGATTACCTACAGTTTGGGAGCCACAGAGAACTGAACAAGGTAATCAAAGTAGCTTTGCCGGAATCTCTGCTGAAGCTCAAAGAAGCCCAGAAGTACTTTCTGATGTCTTAGTCTTTGCCCTCACGGGCTCTGAAACCAGAGAGTGGCTGTATTTCCCATTCTGCTGCAGGACTCTCTGCAGTTTGTGGCCACTCAGCTGCATACAGTGTATGCATCCACCCAGCAGAAAGTTTTAGCAGCATGCTCAGAAATTGCACTGAGGTAGGCAAACACTATCTCCAGCAGTGTGTCACCTGCAGGGATTTGTTACTCTTTATTAAAAACTAAAAAGGGGGGGCAATTTTTATTTTACAATTCCTATTTGTTAAAAAAAAAAAAAGTGTAAACATATCACTAACTCCAATGGTATGATATTTTTGGCTAGCTGCATTGCTAAGCATGTGTTAAGCTCTGATGAAGTGCAAGAAATTACCTTTGTAACAGTAGTGGTGTCTTCTGAATGCAGTTAGAGCTTCCCCAGCACTGATAAGGTGTGAAAAATGATCTTCCCAATCTACAGTTGTGTCAACTGAATGCAATTAGCACCTCTACATGTGTTTAAAATCATGACCGCAGGTTATACATTTCAGCAGCCTGCAATACATTAGCACTTAATCCCATCTTTGTGAGTCAAGGAAAAAACTTACTGCAAAACCAGTGCAATGAATACAATTATGTGTCATTAACTTGCCATTAACTATTTTTAATGAAGTAAATCCATTCCCAGGTTGGTGAACAATAGACTAGGGATTTTTCATAGCTCATGGACAGTGGTTGCTTGCTGTATAGACATGTGTCAGAGGAAGATGCCTTTGCTCCTGCTAGATATCATTAAAACAGCTCTGTTAAGCCAGGATTTTGCTTTTGTTGTAAGGGTCTAGGCATCCCAGGATGCTGCAAAGAATGCAGGATGCCCCTCCTTGAGTTCTCTGAAGGAAAGAAAGAGAACATAGGAGAAAAAGTAGTACAGTAAGGTTTTTATTCCTTTGGTGCAAGCAGCCAAGTTCCAGTGTATTGATCATTTATTATGTCCCTTTCAGGTTATTAATCTCTTCTCTAACTGCACTAAAAGAGATCTTGTCTCTGTCTCTGTGTGGAAGTCTCTCCACTGCCAAATAACTGTTATCAGCAGTCTCCAAACCAATCCTTTTCCTGCTGTATTCTTTCCAAGTTTGACTAAAACTTACTCTATTGGGGATAAGTATGACTTACACTAAGAACTTCAGATTATTTTTTTTTATACAAACATACCACACATACAGAGTGGTCATTTTCAGATGACAAATACTTACACTTTTCTTATGAATGTTTGAAATCTATAAATAGAAAGTAACACACCACTCAACGGAATTCAAAAATACTTTCATCCCAAGTGCACCTTTTTGATATATATTGACCAAATGATGAGTCCAAACCATTTTCTGTGCTGGGACACATTCAGCCCTCTGTCCAAAATCATACTTTTCAACAAGTTTTTCTGAAATCACTATCAATACCCTCCAAGAGTTGAGTACCACCATGCTGGGCCTTGAGATGGAAGCTGGATGCAGCAGCAGAAGCTTCTGTATCTCACCTTTATTCATTTTTTAAAAGACAGCTACTCTTTTTTTTCACTTTAAAGAGAGATATGCAACAGTTGTGACTCTTTTTTATTATTTCTTTTTTTTTTTTTTTTTCCACTACAATTGATGTACAGGAGTTCTTTAGCTGCAGGCAGTAACCCTATGCCAGGACAAGGCTGTACAGAGATCTGAAGACTGCAGAAGGCAAGAAGTTCAGTGGGTAGGTCTAGTTGCTGTTGGCTTTGCTGACTATTTCACTGACTTTTTAATGGGGCTTATATGAGTTCTACAGATCTCAGTGTGAAGATCAGGTGTTGAGGAATCACACCTGTACTTTTTCTTTTATTAAATCAAGTCTTTTAGCAGTTCCTTTACTGCACTGGGATAAATGCCTTCTGTATTCTGTATCCATGTGTTATGATATCCCACAGTGTTTCAACCCTATTTTTCACTGGCCTGGCATAGCTGAGAGCCTCAGTATCAATCTGGCTGTGCTCTCTTTCTCAGGGCTGCTCACTCCAGGCTCTTCAAACTGACAGTTGCAGCGAGAGCTGCCACAGGGAAACAGCACCCAAGCAAGATGAGCTTGCACCTCATAGGCAACATGGTGCAAGGGTTATTGCTGGCTGAGGTTGAATCTGGGGTACAAAGTGGCTGTGTTCAGTTTTTGCCTCCCTGACTCTCTGAAAAGCGATGTAACATTGCAGTTGACAAGTCAGGTCAGGAAAAAATGGATCTGTTTTAAGGAAAAGTCCCAAAGCTGGAGGTTGGAAAATAATTCAACATTATTAAGAGTAAGTGGATTTGGGGCCACATGCCCAGCTGGGGCTGCCCGGCGCTGCAGCAGCCTCTTGCTTGGAGCCAGAGTGTTCTGCAGTCCCACTTGGATGCAGCAGTGACAGCTATCCATTCTGCAAATTAAATTTCACTCCCTTCAGTTGTCCTCAGCTCACGACCCCGCTCACTTGTCAAAGGATTGCTGATCACGTATATTAGGGGCCAAGTCCAAAACCTGTGAGATCAGCCAGAAAGGCTTTAGCACCCCAGGGAGACAGGGCAAGGTGCTCCAGGAGTGGGTTTCAGCTCACATATATCCAGCTGTGTGTGTGACTGCTGGGATGGAACTGAGGGCTTTCTCTGCTGCTGGTGGCCTGCAGGTTAGCATATAAACCATTAGATGATGTGGGATACAGGAGCTGGCCCTGGTTGTCCTGCTGTGAGCAGGACAGGAGATATTTCCCTGGAGCATGCCTGGCTTCCTTTGTCTCCATGCCAGCCTGAGACTCAGCAAGGGCTGAACTAATGGACTGAAGAGTCTGAATGCTCTTATTCAAAGCAGTGAGCAGTCTGAAATCAGCTGCATGGTTAAGTGTCTCTCCTTGAGCCAGGGTGCAAATCCCTGTTCCAGTATCATAAGTGTGGGCTGGAATCCCTGCATCTGGGAAGGGAGGAGGAAAATGTGAGCAGTTAACTGGAGCTAGGAGAGTATTGCTGTGTCAGCAGGGTCTGAGGGGACCTTCTGATCTCAAAAGCAGAAAATCCTCAAAAACAAAAGCATGATCCTTGCTTGTGACTCCTGCTGAGTTTTCCAGTGATACACTGGGGGAAAACAGTCTGTCTAGGTTATTGCACAATGCAGATATTTATAAAATTGTATCTATTTAAACAGAAGAATGTGCTTTTTCCTGATGAGGTCTCTGAAAAGAAACAGCAGTATGTCGTTTGACCCAGGCCTTTAACTGGAACTGTCTTGGCAATTTAATGAAATTAAATGGCTGGACTATGGGGAGTTCATTAGTAAGTAATCCAAAGGCTAAAGCTCTGTGAGCTAGTTCAGCTCTGAAACGCTTATTTGTGTTTGCCAGATTTAGTAAAGTGAAACCCCTTAATAGGTGCTGGCAGTATTTACAACGTGCTCTCCTCTGATCTGGAGATGGTAACACATGTACTGGGCTGACTTCATCTTTCTGCATGAGATTTGAAGACAAAAAGCATCTCCAGGATGGCCATGGGGTTCCCCAGAATTTTGCTGAGCAGGCTCAGGTGGATTTGCAGAAGCACTTCTGCTCAATATCTCAAACCTCTTGATTCTGGCAAAGCAAGAGAGGGAATCTCATTTCTTTCCAAAAAAGCTTTCAGAGGTGACTGCTGCTGCCAGCACACAATGCTGAACCTGTGAGAGACTGTGGCTTTCTTGTCATGCTGGCCCACAGATGGAATTATGAGCTGGTTTATTTTGTGCCAGTTGCCCGAGAAGGGGGACAAGGCTCTAAAGCGTCTGTAGGATTTTGGCAAGCTGTAAAAAAGGATGCTGAACTGCTGCTTATTTCCTTTGAGTGAGGTATAGAGGAATAAGAAGAGTAAGGATCTTCCTTCTGCTGTGTAAAGGACTTCTGCTTAAAAGGTTTCTGGGATTCCAGAAAGTGAATGTATTTAACACTATATAATTCACCAGAAATAAACAAGTTTTACAAATAAATGAGCTGTGGCACCATAAAAGGTTTGGCAGGGAGCACACTTGAGATACTTGGGATAGTCAAAGGAAGAGTACTTGAGATAGTCAAAGGAATATCCTGACTCCAATATACCTGAATTTAATTTTAAGGTAGTATATGAAGGCTAACCAAACCTCATGCTGGAGTTTGAAGTTCTCGAATTTAAGTCAATTTTCTGGAAAAATTCTTTCTGGGTTTTAGTGTAGCTGCTGCACAAGTTCTTCTAAAAGTGAATCCATCTGCCAGGTGCTTCTTGCAGAGAAATTTAATATTGGAAGATATTAATATTACAGAGATAAAATCATCATTCTGAGTAATGGAGGTCCCAAATCTCGTCAGGTCTGCAGTGGCTTCAGCAGTGCAGTTTTTGTTCTGGAGAGTGCAAAATGCTCCAAGAATCAAGTGGATTTTGAAATGGTGGTCACTGCCAAACATGCAGGGGACCTCTGCCTTCTTACTTAGGGTGTCTTAACCTCTCTCAATTTACACCACTGATGGCACTTCATTCCCAGAATAGCTTGCACTAAGTTACACCTTGCCAAATGCAACTTCCATGTCTTAAATTTACAGTATGGAAAAAGCCTGGAGATTTTATGCAGAGGTAGGATGTGAAAGATCTTGTAGCAGCTGCAGGCGATTTTAAGTTCCACTGAAGCCCAGGTAACAATCCCATCTTCTCTTCTAGAAGCTTGGGCCAGCTGCTAACGTTTGCAGGCATCTTTTCTCCTTTCAGGCTTTTGCTTGCTTGTCTTGATCAAGTCCAGTATTAACTGCAGCTCTAAAAAAATCTCCGTTCCCAGCATGGTGTTGGGAAGAGTGATGATGTGCCCCTCTTCATGGGTGCTGTACCAGCACAGGCTTCCACAGTACAGCAATGAGGAGTGTGGGTTTTTCCCTAAACTCTTCTTTCCATATAAGACAGAATCCTGGTAACACCATCAAAGCAGTCTTTCTACACTCTCTGTGCCCATCCAAGGCAATCCTGCACTCATGGTCCAGGTGGGACAAAGTCCATCCATGACCCAGCCCATGTCACTGCTGCAAGTCCTGCATGTCCATGTTGAGGCCACAACACAGGAAGAGACCTTGTGGATGCTTGCTCAGGCACGAGGCTGAGTGGCAAGAGCAAAACATGACACCCTTCTCCAAGGCTTATAATTTAACAAGACACAGGCAGGAGTCAGGTCTGTAGCTCCGGTGACCTGGAGCTCATTGTTTTGCTGGCTGCTGTGGAAATTCTGTCCAATAATGTCACTGGAGGCCTGCGGTGCTCCCCAGGAAATGGCACGGAATAGGTGAGTTTGGATGTGGATGGGAAAGGTGGTGCATTGCCTTGCCAGGGAAGCAGGGATGGGCAGGAGGGACAAAAGCAGCACAGCAACGACATCTTGTGATGCGCAGTGAGGGCTGCATGTGGTTGCTGGGAAGGCTGAGCGCTGCCGGCTGGGCAGCCCCTTGTGCTCCTCCTCAGCTGAAACCTTTGGCATTGTCCTTGCTGGGAGGGTAAGGGCTGCAGGGCAGGGAGGGGGGAAGCCGAGAGACAGGGAGAGATGTTTTGCCCACTATGTTGTGATAAACTGGAGCCCAAGCAGGGTTTTGGCAACAGCAGGTTGCAGGGGGGGAGGGAGTGAAAAGGTTATGAAGCAAAGTCCTGCTTATTGAATTATCTTTTTTATTTTAGTATGGCATTGATTCAAAGCACTGAAGTCTCTCTTGAGAACTCTGTGGAAATCTGAGCTCCGCCCATCTGCAGATACCTGCTGAAATAGGTACACCATTAATATTTCATTTTCTTTTTGCAAGAAGTGTGCAAGTGCAAATACCTTGTTTTATATATGAGGTTCAGTCCGGCTGAAGACCTATTTCTCAGGATGCAGACTGCCACTTCATGCCAAACAAGTCCAGTAGCACCCATTCCCACTTTGCACCAGTGAAAAGCAGTGGCAAAAGTTACTCCTGACTTTTTGCACCTGTGTACTCAAAATTCAAGGTTTCTAGTGAAGACTCAGCAGCAAAGACTGAGAGCAGGTTGAGTTGGTGCTTCACCATTGCCCAGCTGATGAAGAGCAGCCTCTTTAAAGTGTCAGTCCAATCCAGAAAGTGGACAGTCCTTCTTGAGGTTTAGTTGTAACATGGGTTGAATTATAACACTCTTGTACTGAACTTTCTTTTGGAGACTTTATTCATGCCGTTGCTTACCTACCAGGCTTGGAAGATTAAGTTCATGCTCTGAGGTGCATCAGAAATAAAGGAGAGCTTTTGCATGAAGCCCTGCAGCATCCAGCTGCTGTGCTTGAAGTAATCATGAACAGAAACCAGAAGACTGTGCTGAGTGCTCCTGTCCAACCTGTGTTGCTTTACGTCTCTGGGTATGATTTTTGCAGACACCTACAGAATGTAGCAGCAGATGTGCTACTGAAAGACAATGATACTTTGTTCAGAACAGCCTCAGGTGCTTTTGAAAGACTTGTCCTCTTGTGTGTTGTATGAAAGACTTGAAAATTGCAGTTAAATCCTGTGGTTTAGGTGTATTAGTTGATAGAACCCAGGATTACATTCCTGGCTGCCCTCCTTAGGAGCCTGCAGCTGGGGCCTCCTTCTAGGACATCTTGGATTAAAAGATTGGCAAAGATCAGGAATAAGAACTCCTGCCTTGAATTGCATGACAGAACCACAAATGTTGCTCATGTCCCAGTGTCCCATTCCCCAGCATGAAGGGACAGGTCTGTGTACCACAGCCAGGGCAGTGCTCTTCCATTACAAGAATTCAAACTCATTCAGTGCAAGCTACCAGGTCCAAAATAAAGCCACTTTAGCCATGGTCATCCTCCAGGCTACCTCCAAATGAGAATCTGTGCTATTCACAGGGCAACTCTGCAAGGAAAACAAGAGCAGCTGTGATTTTGTGTGGTTTATGATGCTGACTCCTCTCTTTAATATGGAAACAGAGGTGCCTATTGCACTCAGACTGAAATTAACGCCATCAAGGATTGCAACTGAGCCACCTATGCCTGTTAGGGTTTTCTCATTGACTTTGGTTTGGGTTTGTTGGGGTTTTTTTAGGGAATATCAGTCCTTCCCATATTCTTCACAAATTATCAGGAAGAAGGACTTCCCATAAATGAGATAAAAACCTGACAAGTTCCTATCTAACCTGTTATGTACTTAGGAGAAACTTCTGAAAGCAGCTGGAGGTGATGAGCTAGCTGCAAGGCTTTGTCTGCTTTGTCATTGGGTTTTCCAAAATATTCTGATAGAAAACAAGAAACAGCTTGTTACCTCCAGTAAGCCTGGCCAAGGTTGTTGGCTTCAGACAGATTGAACAAACTTGTTATAGATCAGACTGGTAAGACATGGTCTGCAGGGAACAGTAGAGTACTGAAGATAGGAGGTGAGGAGTGATAACAGTCTTTTGCAGAAAAGTCACTGATTTTGTCCAGAAACCAGTGTCACAGCTCAAAACATCATGGGCAAGGATTGGTGCTTAATTCATCTAAATGCTTGTGTAACACCTGAACTGTGGGGCCACTAGACTCCTCAGCTTTCATTGTGGTATTGGTCTTTAATGCTGGACTACTTGAGAAATCTGCTGCTGTCCTATGGGTCTGATGGGGAAGCTCAGGTCTCAGAGGCAATTTGCATCATTGTGACAGCATAATTCTGTGGAATTTTCACACACACGAAAAAAAGCAAACAACAAACAAACAAACAAACCAAACAAACAAAAATCAACAACCAACCAAAACACAAAAAATAAACTACAAAAAACCTTAGCTGCCTAGTTAGATCCACAGGTAGGTTAAAAATGAAGACCAAGGTAGTCCTTACTGTGCATACTGCTATAAAATATAAATTCAAAAATATATCTAGGTGTTTTGCTGTTCTTCGTGTTCCTCTGCTGGACTGGAAAAGGTCAGTATAATTTAATTTAGAATATCTTGTGGAAAGCTCAGAGGAAAGGGTGCTGATCAGAAGAGAAGTCCATGATTACAGATAGAGGTTCCACTCTGCCCCTTGGGCTGTAGACTAAATCTGTGAGGTGACTATTGGGTTTTGTGGGACTTTCCCAGAACAGTTGTGCCCCTGAAGATTACATTGTGTAATGGAGCTGTAAGTCTCTATCAGGCATCAGACTCTGTTTTAGAAACTGTTTTGGAGGCTGCCTGACTCACTGTCCTGGCTGAAGCAGAGGGACAGTGGTGGCCCTGGCTGCTCCCTCCTCTCTTAATTTTCAAAGAGGATGCTCGCCCCAGAAGCTGGTCTGGGTTAAATCAGGAAATGGTGATTCATAGTGGAAATGGTTCTTGCATGGAGAATAATCAGATAGTGTCTTCACAATGTCCACACTGAAGACTTTTAATTGAAATTGAGAAGAACAGTTGGATTGTTCCTAGTCATCTGTGGTGCTGGTGTGGAGGAGACTGGTTGTGGTGGGTTTGTGTGATTTTTTGCTAGTTTGTTTTAGTTTGTTTGGGGTTTTTAGTTTGTTTGGTTGGGTTGTTGTTTTGGTTTGGTTTTTTTTTTAATTCATTTTCCCTTGTGTCTATATACCATACTGTTGCTCACAGCAGCTCAAGGGCCACCAGCACCTCTGGACAGTGCTCAGAGGTCCATGAGTGTTCAGGTTTGCACTCAAGATTTCAGGGGCAGCAGAAATCAATGAGTGAAGACAAGAGAGCAACAAGTAAAGCTGTAAATGGGCCTCAGTGCACAGGACATTGCAGAGCTGAACAGAGCTGGGCTGACCCTGGCACGCTTGTCAAGGAGATGCCTGTGTGGGTGCAGTGGAAAAAACTTGCAAAGTGAAGTGCTCATGAGCTATTTTAAGGTTGTAGAGTTGTTCATCTTACAATGATAACTCAAGTGTGAAACCCCTTGTGGATTTTTAACCTCTTAAAATAGGTTCTTAGGTGGTAGGTTTCCTGCTAATCAATGCATAAACCAGTGTTGTATTAACATATAAACGTCAGTTAATATAAAAGAGATTGTCTGTTAAGCTGCAGCATTTGTGCAACATCTGGTGCTATGGCTTTTGTAAAGAAAGAGAAGTCTTGTGTCCTTATGAAACCACTTGGTCATCCCCTGAGAAACTTGAACTCTTTGGCTGATTTTTGTCACAACTCATGGTTTCTCTAGGTGTTATGGAGAAGAGGTTGGGTGAAATGGCACTCCTCACAAGGAGCCCCCAGGGAGGGACAGGTTTCTATCACAGGTTCATCTTTTCTTAGTTTCCAACAAATTGAGCAACACACAAAACAAGAGAAGAGGAGACATAAGACCTCTTTGCTGCTTGTGGAACTGAATCCTCATTGCAACTGGCAAGCTATTTGTATAACTGTCTGGGAGGAAAAACCCGCTTGAAACCTCTCTGTACTGATTGCTGTCTATAAAAAGATCTTGACAACCTCTCCTGTGAAAAGCTCTCACACCTCCACTCTGCAGCACGCCTTTGATGCTTTAGCAGGTGGGTAGTCCTTAGGCTACTGAAGTGCCTTTCCTTTGTCTTCTGGACTGCTCAGCTCCTGCTGCCCAGACATGCATGTGCCTCCTGCCACAGTAGTGGACCACCCAGATCCCTCACCTTCAGTGGTGCAGGAGCAAGGAGATGCTTGGAGGGGCACTTTTTTTGCTTGGGTACTACAGGCTTGTCAGCTGCAGTAACTTAACCTGTAGATCATTGTATTTCTGGAGGAGTGAAGATACTTAGCACTGAAAGTAAGCTTTGGCCAGATTCTCTGTCCTTCTCTAGGCAGGAGTTCAAGAACAATCCCTTCTCTGCTCCTCGGCTCCTATTTCATATCTGACTGATAAAAAGGAAGCATCATCTATTGGTGTAATAGGATCAGAGAAAAAAATGATGAAACATGAAATTATTTTCTTTCCCAGATAAATCCCTTGTTGTATATTAAGTAGTTTAGCCATTTTAATACAGGTGAATCACTGATGCTTGCATAAGTCTACTGTTAATAATGAGGGAGATTATTCTGGACAAACTTTCAAACCTCTGGGGTCTCTCTTGCTAATGATGAAGTAATATTCTTCACAATTGATAGTATCACTGATATAATGGGGAAGCTGGGGAAAGAGCACAGCATCTGCTGCTCTCAGTGTGGGGAATCTGGATGGGATCTGAATGCTCCATAGTCTTAACAGCATGTCCTGCTTCTGAGAGATTATATCAATGGACATGCAGCTTAGTAAATTATTTACAAAGCTATTGTCAAGAAGCCTGTTCAGTGGAGACCCTATTGTTTAATCCTGTTTTCAGAAGCACTAATATAATATCAGAAAGCATCAGCTTCACAAAAGCATCAGCTCGAAATGTGACATCAGTTTTCCTGTGATTTTCCATTACCCTTCCTTTTTGGTAGCAATAAGGTTAAATACCAAGGAGAAGCAATAAATTAGAACTCACATTTTAGCTTAGAGGAATAAGGCTGAATCAAACCTTTGTCAGAGTTAGAACTTAATGCTGATACTAATGTTTCTTCACTTTGGTGACATGGATGCTGCTCTAATAGCCTCATCTGCAGCTGGAATGCCATCCAAGAGTATCAAGCAGACAAGAAAATAGGATGTTGAAATCACAGCCTTCTCAGTGGTCACCCACTCCCTCCCTGCTAAGGCAAAATCAGTCAGATCCAACATCTACCAGCAATGGATCTGATGAAGATCACCATCCCCAGCACTGCAGTGTTTCTCATTTCTCTTTATCAGAAATATCCTTCTTAATGTAGGCTTAAACCTCTCAATACTTCTACCATTTGCAAGCACATTGATGAAGTAGTTTCGTTCATGTCAATAGTAGTAATGAAAGGATTTTAATACTATCTCCTGTTTTACAGACCTCATCTTCGACCCTCTTCTCCCAGATTATGTTTTCTGGTTGTCTGTTCTTGCTGTGCTCTTCTGCAGTCCATGTCTTTGCCTTAAAGTCTATGCAGTGCTTGTCCAAGGACTGCTTTGTTTCTTACTGATTATATTTGAGCTGCAGTAATCCTGCAAGGGCTTTTTCTACTTTATATCAAAGACAAATTGTTTGAATTCTTATCCCACTGTAAGGACCAGCCTACCTCTTTCACAAAAACTGGAGTCAGCATAAGAGATTTAAGTTAAGCAGCATTTTTCTTGTTACCTAAGACTTTTTTGCTTTGGACTGGGAGTAGAATTAGTTCTATGGTTATCACTGAAATAATGTAATACTTCTAAGTTAGAAAAAAAAATAAATCTGATTAGTCCCTGTAACTCATGGTCACAGCTGACAGAGGATTCAGATCCATCTCCCTAACTGGAAACTGCAGTGGAAATCCTACCCCACTGCCTCCAACTTCTTTCAGATCATTCCCCACATCTCTGATTTAATTTGATCTAACTATAGCTCACTGGCAAATGACAATTCATAGTTAGGCGATTTTCAAACTCTAATTGCTTCAGAGTTTTCTCAGTACTTCAGAATTTCTTAATTGTATTAGCCAAGGTGAGGATAATTGCTGCTTTCATATCCCTGAAACTTCTCATACAAAAGAGGCTTATGCAAGAATCTGCTCATTCTCTCCAGTAAATGATCTCTCTGTTATTAAGGAGTGTGTACTGGGAGACTGCTGGGAAGCATTCCACTGCACCATTATGCACTTGAACAAAACCTGAAACTTGCAGATACAGGACTAAATTATAGTCTGGGGCAATCATCAGAACACACTTTTTTTTTTTTTTTCCCCCTAGAGGTTACTCTTTCAGAAGAATAAGCCCACGATCTACAAATACTGGTATTTTGCATTTTGGGGATCTTCTGGCTGGGGGAAATCTGCTATTAATAGGCCACTGGTGCTATGACATTGCTCCTGGTCACAGATACTGATGTTGTCCTATTTAAAAATACTAGTCTGTGCCAGTCAGATGCCTTATTTTTGGCTTTGTTCATTAAATCCTCAAGCAGGGACCACTTCTTCCCCTGGTTTGTATAGCTTCAGGATCTTGAGCAATATATTTGCAGATCTTCTATATATCTTGGTATTGTAGCTGTGTGCTTGTGCATGAAGTGCAATAAAGCCACCCCAGCAGAGAATTAGACAGAATGTTCTTCATTAAGATGCAGCAATTAAATGCAAACATGTGCATGCAGAATAAAATGTCATGTATCACATCTGAGGCTACAACTACCATTAAAAAGCTAACAAAAAAAACCCACAAATAGAAACAAAACAACACCCAACAACAAATAGGATGAACCATGTATTTTCTAACATGCCATTTCAATAGACTAAATGTGGGTAGGAGGCATTCAGTGAATCCAACACTTAATCCGGGAAACAACTTCTACATGAATTGTTGATAAGGTAGACAAATTTCACAGCCTGTTCTGGGGAAAATGTTACATTTCATGGTGCTTTACAGATGATGAGAAATCCTATTAAAATCCTGGAAAAAAAAAAAAAAAGTATACAAATTAAATGTTCAGATGATCCATGGTTTTGGATGCAGGACAACAAGTAAAATGGGCATCTCATAGTAATAATAGCAAGGGTCATAGAGATTGTACACAGGGTCCCTGGTAAGAAGTAATCTTATTACAGCTACAGGACCAATTTCTCTTGCACCACATGAAATAATGCTCAGAAATAGTCTAAGTATTTCTTTCAATTGCTAGACAAACTCAGAGGGAGACCCTAGCAGTAAGTGTTTGAAGGGCTACAAGAAAGCTTTTAGGTAAACTCTTTCCTCATTCCAGAGCTTTAAATCAAGGTGGGCTATGCCCTTGTTTTGAGGTATATGACCTATAGTTTAGGACTTTTTTCCAGTTACCATGACGCTGAAGCACAATTGCATGAGCTTTGCAGATGTTTACATGATTGTTTTTTAAAATCAGATGCCAGCTCTCTGACTGCAGAGTGATGCAGATGCAACAGATCAGAACGTGTTACCTCTTGTACCCCCTGTCCATCCAGGTGTGACAGACCAACACCCCTTGGTACTCACCTTGGCAGCAGTCATACGTTTTTGTCACAGATACTAAATCCTCTATCTGGATTCTGTTTCTCCAGGACCAGAAAGATCTCAAAGTTGCTCTAAAACTCTTGGTAGCAATGTCAAATTTCTCCAGATCAGGAAGATCACCTTGAGTGAACGCTGCTCTACAGATACATCAATGTGTTTTCCTCTACTGTTGCTTGATCATGCTTGCTTTTAGAAGCACCTCCAGCATTAGAGTTGCAACATGATCTGGTTTTTGTGGAAGAGGAGGATAGGTTCTGTACCAGAGTCCTCCTCAAGAGACCTTGACCTTTGGTGACCAGGCACTGCAATAATGTGCTCCAGGGGCCTTTGCAATTCTTACACGTTAACCCATATAAGTGCAATCCTGAACTTGCTGAGAGGAGGTCTCATGGTCACTACAGTACCTGACATTTGGAGAAACCCTTATATTATATATATATATATACCCCTGGGAGTTAGTGCAGTGTAATGACCCAATGGAGGAGCTCTGCTACTGAGGGACAGGCATTTGTAGAGGTCACAGCAAACATTTTCAGTAACCTTCTGAGGACTTTTTGACTGAGTGATGTTAAGTGAGAAACTCTCCTTTAAGATCATGACTCACTTGGGATGAGAGGTCCAACTTACAGAAATGAGAAAATGTTTCAAGGCAGGAATCTTAGTGGTGTGACAAAGATGCAGGTGACTTAGATGTCTCTATCTGCCATGGGTCCAAGAAATCCTGATTTCATCCAGGCTTGTCCTGCACCTCAGCATGCTCTGAAGTCCAACCTGGAGATGTTGCTTTCCTGTGACCTAATATGAAACCAATAGTCTAGAATAATTGGTCTTGGAAACTTATGCCAACTTATTTGCTGAACTTCAATAGGAACCATCAGTTCTTCGTGGCAGTTAGGTACTTGGAGGTGCTAAAATGGTCCTAAGTGACCTTCTCTAGTGAAGGCTGACAAATTATTATCTCATGGGGGGCTGTGTCAGTTACCAAACACCCAGAAATATTCAAGGGGAAAAATTGCCTTCAATCACAGATTAACTTACTAAAAATAGCACCAGGAATAACTCCTTTGTCAAGATGGTGTGAAATGATGTAAAAACTAAAGCCTTTTTGAGAGCCTTTATTACAAGGGATGTATGGGACGCTGCTGTAATAGTTATTTATATGGTTTCCTGCCAGCAAGTCTGTATATTTGTTACCAGCAATGAATGTCCACACTCTTGGGAGGAAAAATGTTTGTCCTCAACCTCTGACAAGATAGGTTATCCACTTCAGATTGAGGAAGAGGCTCTCAAAGGAGAATTATATTCCAAGTTGCGCTCTCTGCCCCTGGAAGCTCTTCCCAGAACATTTCACAACTGTGCTAAAGCCAGCTTGTCTCCTGCAAGGTTTCACACGGACATGTTGACTTTGGGAGAGGTAACAGGAGGTGAGGTTTTTAAATTTGTCTATCAGGGTTTGGATATGAAATTCTGGTTGAACACAGATTAAATAGGCAAGTTTACAAACATTTCCCTCAGAGGGAGGGAAAGTTTACAAACAATAGGCAAGTTTACAAACATTTCCCTCAGAGGGAGGGAAATGTAACCTGGAAGGACAAAGACAAGTTTTTGAACAAGAAATACTAGAGCTGCCCAGGTGTGTGGGAGGGTACAGTGGCAGGGAAATGAGCGTGATTCATCGCCAATGTGTTGCAGCACCAAAGGAGCAGGAAAAGGGGAAGGAGATGCCAACAGGGTGCAGTGGCTGGAGACAGCCCAGGATAGCAAGGGGTGTGTGTTTCCTTGCTGTTCTGCCAGAATGACTGCTCATCTGACCCATCTATCACACCAGAAACATTTTTTCATTAAAAATATTTTAGAGAAGGGAGATATTACTAATTTTCTTTTTATAATTCCAAAGAACTAGAAAATGACCTTTGAAAATGAAAAAAAAAAAAAAAAGGAGGCTTGAAAAAACTTCCAGGAAAAACTTCCAGGCATGAAACTACTTGATATTCAGGTGTGAAACTATAATGGCTACAGCAAAGCAGTGTTTTTTAATTAATATTTTCAACTAAAAACGAGTTCAATGACAAGTGACAGGACAAAACACCATGATGAGGTTCCCAAGTCTGTAAATACAGACATAACATACTCATCTTCAAAAAGAAGATAAATATTGAAGTAGCAAAAAGACTGGCACATGCCTTTTTGTTATGAGAGCCGTTGCCATAATTATTTAACATGAAGCTTCAGGAACTTGTTTTGCTTTCAGGATGTGTGATGTCTGTTCTTAGAAGCATGCTCAGAATCATGTTTTACACTGTCTGTGTAAAGCAAAAAGGACAACTACAGGAGAAACCCATATTAGAAATGTTATCTTTTTAAGGGAGTCAAGTGCAAACTGGACTGGAAGAAATTTGTGTCCAAGTTTGGGTCCCAATGTGTGCTCAGCAGCAAGGGCTGATAATATTTGCTGACTTAGGATGACTCAGTAGCCATGCACAAGATTTGTGGGAAACCCCCTTCACTGTGCATGGTTCTGGCATACAAAATGGATGGGTTAATTTTCCTGGGACTGAGATCTTAAGTTTTCTGACACACTTCCCTGAGAGACTTAAGAAATTGCTCAGATGCAGTTACCTGGTGAAGAGACACACCTGGCTCTCTGCCAAGGGTGCTAAAAACTGCTTATGTGGTTAAATAGTTGCAGCTGCCTTCCCTTTCAGGCATTCAGAAAATCCATGTGTTCACCTGCCAAGAGTGCTCCTGAGCCCCTTACAGAACTGCTGGAGGGTTTCTTGAAGCCCAAAGCAGAGCTGACAGCCTTCCCACTGAAACTTCTTATGTTGAAGAAGGCAGGTTTGTAGCTAATCAACTCTGCCCTTTCTGTGAATGACATTCTCAAAGTTTCTTCTTTATGCCTCCCCCTTTTTTTTTTTTTTTTTTACTCTCCCAGAGATGCATTCTCTGCCCCATTAAATCTTCCTGAGTGCTGTTCTCCCCAGGATGAGGCAAGGAGGTGATGAAAGCCCTTGTGGTGTGTGTCTCTGGCTACAAGACACTTCACGTGGTACTTCCCTGTTGTGTGTAGATGTGGTGCGCTTGGTAGTGTTAGGTTAATGGTTAGACTTAGATATCAAGGGTCTTCTTCAACCTAAATGATTGTGTGGTTCCAAGATAATGGGAGACATTCTCTGGTAGGAAAAGCCAGGGCTCCTGATGAAATTGGTTGCAGGTGAAAGCAATTTTGGAAATTACCTAATAAGAAAGGATATGTGTGGTTATAAGGAGACAGTGGGAATGGGTTTTTTGTTTGTTTGTTTGTTTTTTCTGTCTGTGTGAGATTTAATCTGAAAGACTTGGCTGTGACCTAAGGCTTTCTGTCTCTCTGTATATGATACTCAAAGCTAGGTTTGAGATTCTGAAATATGGGTCCTTCACCTTTTTAAACATTTCTGCCCTCTTAGGGGGGCACCTTCAGCAGAGGGAGCTGAGCTGATGTGGATCTGGCTCTTCCTGGCAACCTGCTCAGAAGGTGCAGCTATAGAAGAGGAAACATCTCCTTACCTGGTATGAAGTCAGTCTTATGCTATGGGAATACAAGTTTCTCTTCTGTTTCTAATCACCCTCAAAGGCGAGCAGAAGTAGTTGTGTTGTGGCTTGATGCTTTTGAGGGAAGTGAGTCCATATCAGATCCTATGAAGACACCATAGTGGGGCCTTTCAATAGGCTGGGAGCTTGTGGATAAGTGCACTTTGAGTGCCTGATCATAGTTCTGTGACTTACGGTGTGTTGTTATGCTTTCTGGAAGCATTTAGATACCTTTAATGTCCTCTTATGGAATCTGAGGAGATGAGATTTGACATTCCTTAGTCAGCACTTTGATGAGGAGAACATTTGTATTTAATTAATACCTCTCTACAGTAACAGGTACAAGGCTATAGAAAGCTGAGCAGGGTTGAGACCAAGTTTGTTGAAAGTCTAGAAATGCAGAAAGAAATTATTAGTTTAATGGGGCGTGAAATTATCCATTCTGTTTTCTTCAAAGTTAATCGTAGTTCACAACGTAGGCTGCCACGGTTGATGAAACCCATGCAAGACATTTTTAAGAGCATCTTCTTTAGACAGTAGTGAAATGTCTGAAGGCTCTTGATCGGAAAGCTTATAAGGAATGAGTAGCCTTCAGTAGATGGGTTAGTACTTCACTGCCCAGTAGCAGTGCCTACAAAACCAAAGGTGCATGGATGGTGGCTTATTCATAAGACTTCAGAAGTTTAGGTCCTTTGCTATAGAAAGCAGAGGGTTGACACAGTCATATTTTTCCTTCAGCAGCACTTGATTCATTTTTTGATGTTGGTGGAAGTTGTGGACATTTCAAATTCCATGTAAGGTGCTGACAAGTGGTTCCTGACGCATTTTAAAAATAAGCTGCTTGTGGGTTGACAGATACTCCTGCAGTATCTGTCTGCTGTCTCTCCTTGCTGTCCCCATAAGCTGATGACTTTTCAATGGAGACTGGATTGCACCAAAACAAATTAATATTTTGTCCTATGATACAAGGTTGAGTTGTGGTTGATTGTTTGATTTTATTACTTCTAGCCAATACAACATTTGAAATTTTATTTTATATTATCTTTCCTTCAAACCTATATTAATAGTGACCTGTTGAGCCATTGTTTAAGCAGCAGAACAAAAGATGTCTGGCAGAGGTCTTTGATTACACACTGAGAGAGTGGGGACATTGGGCTCAAAAAGCCATGATCTCCAGTACATTGTCCATCTATTTCTTTGGAGAAACCACTTTATTGTGTCAAAGGCTTTTAAAATCAAAAGCCATGCCCCATGTTAAAAATGAAAGCAATTAGTGTTGCCTAATGCCCTATCCTGCTGGTCCTATGTCTACCCAGCATATGCTTTCCTCCCTGAAAACACCCTCTGCTAAGTGTAAGTAACAGATGCTGACCTTCCTCAGCATGTGTCAGGGTATAAAGTAGCCCAGGGTGATTAATTTAATTATTTTTTTCATACCATCCAGCTTCCTCAGGCTGGAGTGACTTTTCAGTGTTTGAGATGTGATGGATCATTAGATAGTTATTAATATTTTCATTTTGCTTTTTCCCTTATGCTCTAGGAATTAGAACAAAAAATTGGATTTTTTTTTCCCTTCTGCCCAGGCTTTGTCTAAAAATGTTATAAATGTAGCTTTGTGTTTAGTTGTATGTGAAGTGCAAATCTCCTTTATATATTCTTCTAGAGGGCAGCTTAACCTTGGAATTAATTTCAAGTATGAGTATATCCTTGTCCTTTCAGTAAAGTATTACAATTTTCCATACTTCCTTGGAATCTCTATGACCTTTGTAACACTCCATTTATGATTAGTGACATAAGATTAACATTGATCTTTCTGCAGCAGATGTACTATCCTACCTTATCTCTGAGGCTCATAGGTTACCTTTGAGTTCAACTAGTAACACATACTTTAAATTCCAAAATGAGCTTAGTGCACAGGTAGATTGTGGGTGGGGGAGAAGATTTATTTATTTTGTCCTATATACATGATGGCACAGTTTCTCATTCAGGCAAAGTGAGGTGGAGCATTCACACAGTGATGGAGAAAAGATAACACAACTTACCTTTAAAACTTGCAGGTGATGTTAATCTTTCAGCTTTCAGTTGGGTTTTGGTTTTTGCTTTGTTTGTTTGTGTTGTTTTGTTATTTGGTTTCTTCTGTTGGTGTCTTTTTTTTTTTTTCTGCTGTTGGTGGTGGTTTCTTATTTGCTTGTTGTTATAGTGTATTATTGTTTGGGTTTTTTTTTTTCTAACATGAATACTCTGAACAGGAAATAACAATCTATGGTGGTTGTCCAATATGGAGCATCTTTGGTGGTCAAAGAGAGAGTCAAGAGGTCACTCTCATTCAGCTCCATGTCAGGTGAAGAGTGGGAAAAAAGGATTTGAGAGGAGGAACAGAAAGGTGGTCATCAGAGACAGGACCACCTGGAAGGCAAGCAGATATGCTAATTTCTGCAGCTAGTGGTATCTTCAGTTCATGTTGTCAGTGTGTTTGAACCTGTTTTGTTAACCGAACTTAGAACTAGTTTAAGATCTTAGTAAAATTGCTTGACAAAATTGTGAAACTTTTTAATATAATTTAAAAACTATCTGATTTCTTTTTCCAAGTCAAAACCTTGATGAATGTTAAATAGTGTAGAAAAAAGTTTTCAAAAAATGGGTGTGTTTCCTTCTATATATTAAAAACTCTTGACTGAGTCTGTTAAGCAGCTCTTAACAAACACAGGTGTATTTTTTGCTCTAGATAATATTGGCAGGTACATTTGGTGTCAGACATGCTTGATTTTACTCCTCTTTAAACTACTATCTCCATGCAGAACCAAATTAGGAAGGGAGGAAAGTATGATTTATTTGGAAATCTCTTGACCACTTGAGAACAGGAAAGGTTTGCTGCTGTTTTGATAGTGCCTTGGTTTTGAAAATGTTTTACATATTTATTTCTTTATTATTGGTAGCTCTTTTTCACATGACTGGAAATTTCTATATGTGTAGGTGAAACACTGACATCTAGTGCCTAAAACCAAGTATCCAAACACGCTCCTAGACTCCAGTCTTGGGCCTCCTATGCTGGACGTTGACTGTCCTTGAATATTATGTGCTGGAGTATATTATGGATATTATATTATACTAATATTGAGGTTTAGTTCTATGTCAGTGAAAGGAAGCTATTGTTCTGTGCCCTTGATATCACAATATTCAGCTGGAGGGTGTTTGGTGAGACAGGATGTGAGATCAAGGTCACTTGTCTACTGGGAGCTTGTTGCAGTGGGATGCAAGATTGGGAGTGGTCAGACACTAGGAAAACCAAACCTATGTGTTAACTCTTACTATTTTGATAATATATTATTACCTTTGAAATCTATAGTCATATAGCAATAGAGCACTTTTTTTCCTTTATATTCTATATTTATAAGGTTATTTTCATGAATCTCAGGTCCTTACTGATGGAAGGAAATTGTGGGGCCAGGATGCTCATCAGAGCTGTTGAGGCAAAGTAATTCACCAAAAAATTGCTATAGTCCAGAAAATGGTCACTGAGGGCCAGGTCTGAGAGCTGGTTTCAGTCATCAGTGGTTTCTCTTTCTCAGTTGTTGTCACTACCTGAAGGACTCCTGCAAGCAGAAGAGCTGCAAAGTGCATTACTTAACATTTTGTGTCTATATTATTATACAGGTCCTTAGAAATCTTTATTTCCTTCTGTTTATGATGATCTATGTTAATGATTACTTCCACCAAATGCTTGCAAAGAATCTGAGACCCTTAGTGCCAGGGACCAAACTTTTCAGGAATGAACAATCCTGGCAGCAGGACTCTTCTCCCCAGCTTCATTCCTTAAGCTGCCCTTCAAAAAAAAAAAACGGGGAAGAAAAAAAGCACACCTGAAAACAAACAAACTTTTGACACCTGAAAACAAACAAACTTTTGCTTGCAACAAACAACAAAACCACAATGCACCCAAAAACATCACACACACACACACACACACAACCTCTTAAAATAGTTATGTCTCTAGATGTGATCACTTCTTTTCTCTATACACATAAAAAAGCCTCCACCAAAAGTCTGCTTAAAATGCTTTTCTTGCTAAGTGGCTCCTATTGCTTATGCTTCTTCTTTTTACTATTTTTCTTTACCTTCACTGTTTTATTGTTCTGAACAAGAGTCCTGCTGAGACAATTACTAGCAAGCAGGAGCTCGCAGGCAGGGTCTCAGGTGCTCTCTTCAAAGTGATGTCTTCTCGAGAGGCAGTTCCTCCTCCCTACACTCTTTCTCTTGCCGTAACCAGTAATGCATTGAAGTCATCCAAGGTTCAGGCACCACAAAATTTTCTGCCAGCCTGTGTGCAGGCATTTTCTTAAACCAGGACTGCCTAATGTTTTTTAACTGTTTTTTTCTTTGGTTTTTTTTTTTCCCCCTCATAGTAACTTTAAGGCCATTGTGATAATGCAAGAGAAAGCTCAGGTTTGTTTTGGTATCCCTGTCTTCTCATGTTCGTATCCCCCTCCCCCTTATTTTTATGCTTAATGGGAATTTTTTTTTCAGTCATTCTGCAAGATGAATAGTACAGGCTGATCATGTATCAACTTCAATGCCTTTAAAAACAAACAAACCACAGACAAACAAAAAAATACTTGTCAGGTGCTTCTATCTTCAGAAACCAGCAAGGTGGATATTAGCTCTCACATTATTTCTACAGGCAACTCTGATACTCCCAGGTATGAAAATGAATTAAGCAAAGTTATTGTTGTGTAGGTGCCTTCCCAAAATAAAGGTGTATCAGGCTTCCCAGACATAAGGTTACAGAAGTCCCTTGCCTTGCTTGTGCTGTACCCTGCTGAGAGAAGCAGAAAGACCAGACTATAGCAGAGATTGAGGGCCACAGTGAGTGGGCTATTAAGAGGAAAAAAACAAAACAAAAAACTAGTTGTCTATACTTGTTTCTCCAGAGGAGGTAGCTTAGTCTTTAAGAACAGTTAAGAAACCAACTTGATGGCCTGGAATTATTATAGAGCATTTATCACTCTTTTATATAACCCATTAAGTATATCCTACATTTATCGTCCTATTACTGCTGTTACATGTAATTTGCACTTTCTAGTCTAAATAGCTATATTTATGGGATTAGCCAACAGACAGGCTGATGAGATTTCATACCTAAGCTCAGGAGCAAGGATTTCTTTTGGTCTGCTATGAATAACCCATTTTGTATTTATTTTACAATTCTTGTTTAAATGAAATAGTGAATATGTTCTAGACAGTTTTGTTTCATTCTGGCTGCTAAAAAATAGGGAATGCAGAAACTTTCTATGGCAGCCAACCTTTTAGGGAACCTGAAATCATACTTGAGTTATTAAAGTTTAATAGCTGGTGGAGGGTGGAAGTAATGACTTCCTATAACATCTTTCTGTATCAAAAAATTTTGTTGTAACCCTTGATGTAAAATTATTCCACTGGCATTATAAACTATGGTTTAATGTCTTATAATGTCACCTCTTACTACCATGGAGATACATTTATGTTATGACTTAGATTACACATAGGTAACCTAGATCAAAAATGAAGATTAATAAAATGAAAATGTATAGCTAATGTGTCAAGGTGGCACTTCAGCTGAGAATTTTGTTTTGTTTAAAAAAAAAAAAAAAGAGACCATGAAATAAGTCAGCCAGATTTTTTTTTCTTGACAAAAAAAGGAACCAATCTCAATTGTCTTGAATGGTGTTTTACCCATTTTCTGTCAATAGAAATTGACAGAACTCGGTAAATCTCAGTTGCTCTTGGCTTCACTTGGTGGTTCTTTGGTGGGTTTTTGGGTGTGGCTGCTGGAGATTTTCCTTATGCCATTTCTTTAGACATGAGATGAAAAGACTGAATTTGGGTTTGTCCTTCAGTTATCAGACTGAATTTGGGTTTGTCCTTCAGTTATAAGACTGAGAGTCCCTTGTTTGAAGTCCCCCTTCACCCTTTTCCACCCTTTTTCATCTTCCCACCAAAAGCCCCACAAAGATTGGAGAGGATGCAGAGGAGAAGAGCACCACATGCTACAACCTCTCCAGGGACTCCTCAGCATCTGACATATTTTGAATCCATGTCAAGTAGTATGTTTTATAGTAGCTAGAACCTATGTGAATAAGACCTTTACACACCCACACATAAACCTGCATGACACCAACACCTCCTCCCCGTTTCAGCCTGATCCTGGTAGGTTGACAGCCTTCCTCTGTGCTTTACTTACTAGATAAGGTGGGACTTTCTGGAAGACCCATCAAACCACTGGGAGACTCAGTCTCCAGTTGATCCTAAATTTACAAAATGCCAGCTCTTGCATGCAGCAGGGTATGGAGGTTTTTGTGAATGTCATGGGGCCATCCGCAGATATCCGAGCGTCTCCAAATGGGAGGTTTATTTAAAAATATTTATTAAAAATTCCAGGCCTCTTTCCCATGAGATTGCATCCCATTGGAAGTCATGCTATGTTGGGAGTAAATAGTGGTTATGGGCATCTCTCTTGGCATCTATGTCATCCCCCTCCAAAACCAGATCTAGTTTTGATCTGGTCACTCTTCATTCATGAAGGAGGTGGAGGTATAGCGATGGTAAGCAGTAGGCAGCCATAAATAGCAATAGTGTAATCTCTTGGCACATTTTCAGTGAGCTGTGAAGGATCCTGCTCTCCAGCTGGTCATCAGTTAATTAATTTATTTTGGATGTATGAGAAATGCAACTCCTTATCTGTCTTCATCAACTTCAGAGATATAGGGAAAACAGAGCTGAAAAAAAAAAAAAAAAAAAAAAAGCTGAAGCAAGCCAGGATGTCTTGTTTAATCCTGAAAATATATTCCTTGGCTGATCCAGGGAAAGGCAAATCCTTGCTTCTTTAATGGATGACAGTCCCCGCTTTGACAACTTGGTAGGAAAGGGATTGGAGATAGGAGATTTTTTTAATTTTTTTTTTTCATGGTATAACTTCGGTGGTATGAAATCTTTATCAGCACCACAGCATTTCAGTATTATTCCCCTGAAATAAAGTCTAACCAAACATGGGTAGGATGGCAGTGAAGAGAGTTTCCCATTAAACATTTTGCTGTTGGAAAAGATAGGTTTTGTTCAAATAAAACACAATGCAGAAATGTCGTATGCAATCAACAGTGGACAGAGAAATGTAAAACTCCAAATCTTTGTTGCATATTCATTTTTATTTTGAAATGCTTCACTTAAACTTTCATTTCGTTTTTACTTTGTGCTTCTTTTTCCTTTAATCTTAAATATAGGATGTTGCACTGAATAATTTATAAGATATGGATATAGGATTATCTGTATAAAATTTCAGCTTTACTAGAAACAAATTACTTGGTATTTTTAAATTAGACTATTTTGTGGACTCTTTTTTTTCTGTTTGGGTCTTTGGTTTATCCTTAAATGCTATATTCTTGAGATTGAGAGTTTCTGACTTCTGGACAATCACTTATGAGAGCTGAATTTAATGGCATCAAAAGTTCTTCAGACTCAAAGCAGCTTCTGTCTCTGTCAGCTACAGCCTAAATTTCACCTTTTTTTTTTTTTTTTTTTTAAATAACAGCAGTCCTATTATTATAGCAAGGTTGTTTTCCTTGCCAAAAAAAATTTGTAATGCCAATCATCAGAGACAAGCTTCTGACAGACACAGTGATTCTGTTGATTATATTTCAAGTGACCCTTGTAATTGGTGAACATCCACTGGCAGTGAAGTTTCAGCATTAAACTTTAACTTCTCTCATTTGAGGTCTTAATTGTGATTTGAAATGTTTGATGGCTCGGCTGACCTTTTTCTGGATTAGCTGAAGTCTGAGATTTGTCTGCCAGGAGAGAAGCAGCTGAGGAAACCTTGTAGCATAACAGTTTATTGGTTTCAATTAAACAGTGTTATCTGGTATCTCTTGGTTTGAAAATGCCTCTGAGCTTTTTATGGGTTTTTACTGGAGCTATAGGAAAAAGGAGACAGTGGGAATGCCAAGAATTTTACAAAGAGTAGGCAATTAACATAAATTGAAGAACTACTTGTATGAAATGCAAAGATTGGATGCTGTAATCTCTTTTTGTACTTCTAAAGCATTTCTAAACCTTCCTTTCCCCATGGGAAACCACCCAGGAATGAGTTGAATTTCACCTGCTAGTGGGAAAGTCTGGTGTTGCCATCTACCTCAGACTGCTTTCCTGCTGCTGTGAGGATGTGTGCCCTGAACGGGGATGGGTTGAGACCTTTGCCAAAAAGTTTATGGTTTGCAAAAACTTCCTTTGTTGACCTGAAGCTGTCTTGGAGACATGCAATTTTCTTTAAAACTAGCAAAATTTTGCTTTCTGTGGGTCTGATTCAACACTACATAGAGGATAAGTGCAGATATTGCATGTATAGATGTTTTCCTGACCTTACAAATGCTCTTGATTTTTATTCTGGCCATATGGCTCTGTGCTGACATTTGTTCTGAAGGTCACCATGGAGCTCAGCACTGATGCTGAGTCCTGAACCCCATGGTGGAGATGTGGCCTATCATCACTGTGCAATTAGTCTGACAGCTGTGGCCATGTTTGTGCAGAAGGTAAAGGGAAATATCAAACAGAGAAGGTAAGCAATGGTCCAGGCAGATAAATTAAGCCTGAGGGGTGATTTGGGGCAGCATGAGCCAACAGTGTGCACTTGCAGCCAAGAAAGTCAATTCATCCTGGGCTGCATCAAGAGAAGTGTGGCCAGCAAATAGAGAGAGGTGATTCTGCCCCTCTACTCTGCTCTGGTGAGACCTCAGCTGGAGTATTGCATCCAGTTCTGGAGCCCTCAACAGAGGAAAGACATGGACCTGATGGAGTGGGTCCAGAGGAGGGCCACAAAGATGATCAGAGGGCTGAAACACCTCTCCTA
>JAOEGS010013482.1:7988-34697 GCA_025447755.1 Corythornis vintsioides | reverse complement strand
AAACACACAAAAGGGGATGAAGCTATGGCGCAGACAATATACATATATATATATATATTTTATTTTTTTTTTCCTTTTACTAGTTTTTCACATTTCAGCCTCCTTTATCTCACACCACCTGACATTTTTATTTAATTCCCAGTTCCTGGGATGTTTGTGATGTTGTTTTTTTTCTTTAAGCTGAAGGGCAGACTCACAAATACTAATGAAGAGCACTGTACTGGTTGAAAGTCTGTCAGACAAGAAAAGAAAATTTTGAAGGTACCTAGATAGGGATTTTTCTATTAAGATCTACAAAGCAGCTTTAACTATTGTTTTTGAGGGAATTTCCCCTCTGGCATTTACCAAGGGAGATTACTTTTAGGAAGAGCTGTTGTTTTTGGAAGCTCTATGCACATTTATGCACCTTTTACATTGCACTGGGGATGGTGGCTTGGTTCACTGGCCATCTTCTGGTCTTCTATTTTTAGCCTGGAGGAGGAAGTACTGTGAGATGTACCATGAAATTCAGCACACAATGTTTCAGTCTGCTTCAAAATAACACATTTCAGGGGTTTTGCAGCAACACAGGTGTTTCCCTCACCCATGCCTCACTTGGCAATGTAGGCATGGATCATCTCAATGACTAGTGTCTTTCTGTGAGCTTTCACAGGTTTCATGGTTCTCAGCATCTTGAATGAGGATTGTATTCTGAAAGTACAGCAGCAGGTGTGTCCCTGAATTTAGCTGCTCTATTTATAGTGTTTTCCTGACACTGAAATTGTCATTAACACTGTCTTCCTCCAATTCTGTGTGACACCATGCTGGGGACATAATAAATATACTTTTATGAATGTGGCCTTAGACAAATAAAAATTAATTGCCTAAACAACATCATATGTAATTTAAAAAACAACCAACCAACCAAAAATATTAAGGAACTTGAAATTTAATGCTTACATCAGGAAATCATGAGCTGAGTTTTAATATACCAATGCATTTTATTTATTATTTTTTAATTTAAAGTGATAAATTTACATCAAATTGCTTGTGAAAATGATGTAAAAATTCAGCTATTCTTAACATCTTACAAGAGTCACCATTTATTGAAAAAATAAAAACCTTGGGAACTACTGACTCATCAGCCTCACCTCTGTGCCTGGGAATGTCATGGAACAGATCTTCCTAGAAGATATGCTAAGGCTCATTGAGGACAGGGATGTGATTCGAGAGAGTCAGCATGGGCAAGTTCCAGTTTCAGGATTACCAGGGGCATGTTCCAGTTTCATGAAAAAAACCTCAACAATCTATCTCAGTAATTAGATACAGTAACTTGATCTTAATTAATTCATTGCTTAACATCTAATTTGATCAATAGTTCTTCAACCGAATCATATGTACTATAAATGGCAAAAGTTTTATCCTTAATTTAATGAATTTTGATCCTCTTAAGCACACACAGGTTGTGTTCAGTATTGGATCGTAATAAGATTGTGTCTTTATTAATAAAAGGTCACTGTTGAAAGGCAAAAGAAAAATAAAACAACCTTAAAATCGACAGTAATGACTCCTGCATTGTGCAATATTCAAGTGATTTTGTTCACTCTATTAATCCTCTTCTGTTCTTTGTAAGATGTGCTCTGCCCTCTGCTGATTATATGGATAAAAAGACTAGTTCAGTAAGAGAATGGATTTTATTTAAGTAGTTCTTTGGCACTGTAGCAATACTCTTATGCTAATTTAAGTTAATGTAAAGGGATTCAGTTTACTCAGTCAACAGAATGATTTGAGAAATACCTTAGCATTATTTATTAATGACCAATGAAAATTAATACTACTTACTATTTCTTCTTCAGTAGTGTTGTGTGCTAAACAGCACAGGTTGCCTCTCATAGCCCTTACAGTTTAAACAGAAGGAATACATTTCTTGTAAATGACCTTAATTCTGATGGCAATTTCAGTTTTTAGTATCCTTTATAATGCAACATCCTTCTAAACCAAGGATACCCTATTGTTACACACAGACAAAGAGATGTGAAATGGACCTATTTTGTCAGATGTGTGCAGTGGCGCAGCCTCACTTTTAGTCCTGTATGAACTGTTGTAATTATACTGTCTGAAGTGTTGGGATCTTAAAACAACAATGGCTCCTTGACAAGAAAAGGAAGAAAAGAGGGTATGCACTTCTACATTGTTTAAAAGATGATAAATGAAAAAGAAAGCACTGAGTAATGCTGGTCCTTCAGTTATTATTTGGTTCCCTTTCTCAAGACATCCCAGCTGTAAAATGCACAAAAAACACCCAATGGGGGTGGGGAAGGGGTGTTTTCTTAAAAAGATGTGGAGTTCCTATATCTGTTTCTTCAGTATTACTACATGGATTTATTTTCATGAAGTTTTAAAATCAAGGTAAGCTTGAAACAAGCTGGTTGTTTATCTAGACACCTTTGGACTAGAAACAGATCGAGAACAAGATTTTCTTTATGTTTCCAGTTAAATTGTATGTCAGCCAGGACAGGAAACACTTCCCATACTATATGACATCTGGTATTTCTTCAGAAACAGGAGATGCAAATATATAAGAAAACAAAGAAAACAAGCCAGTTGTACAAGGTTCAACAAGGCCAAGTGTCAGGTCCTGCACTTAGGTCACAATAACCCCCTGAAATGCTACAGGCTTGGGTAAGAGTGGTTGAAAAGCTGCTTAGCAGAAAAGGACCTAGGGGTTTTGTACAAAAGCTGGCTGAATGTGAGCCAGCAGTGTGCCCAGGTGGCAAAGAAGGCCAGCAACATCCTGGCCTGTATCAGAAATAGTGTGGCCAGCAAAACAAGGGAGTGATTGTCTCCCTGTACTGGTGAGGCTGCAACTCAGGTACTGTGTTTGGTTTTGGGTCTCTCACTACAAGAAGACGTTGAAACGTCCAAAGAAGGACAATGAAACTGGTCTAGAGCACAAGTTTTATGAGAAGCAGATGAGGGAACTGGGGTTGTTTAGCCTGGAGAAAAAGAAGACTCAGAGGAGACCTGATCACTCTACAGATCCCTGAAAGGAGGTTATAGCAAGGTGGGGATCTGTATCTTCTCACAAGTGATAGGACAAGAGGAAATGGCTTCAAATTGCACCAAAGGAAGTTTAGATTGGATATAAGGAGAAAAATATTCACTAAAGGGGTTGTGAAGCATTGGACTGAGCTGGCCAGGGAAGTGATTGAGTCATCATCCCTGGTGTTTAAAAGACACATAGATGCGGGCCGAGGCTTCCCCCCGCCGGCGACGCGGGACTGCTGCGGTCGTCTCGCCCACAAGAGGGCAGCAGGACCGCACGTTTGGCGGCAGCACCGGCAGCCGCCTCCTCCCGAGGGGAAAAAAAAACCCCTCCTTTCTGCTCTTAAGGATTTGGAAGAATCTGAGCCACGCTCCTTTTAAAAATTCTGATGGGTGACGGTAACGTTTGAGTGCAGATCGGCAGCCCTGTGCAGGGGTGTTCTACTTCTGGCTAGTAATGGATGTGGTCGATTTAGGTCAATTTGCATTCAGCAATTGGATATGTTTGGATAATGGGGTTTCTCACGCATAAAGCTGACACATTTCTGTGAGATCTGCTGTCTAGGTGATTTTAAAAGGACACCTTCGGGGTAAACTCTTCCTATGTGTCTCGAATATTGTTACAATTAAAAATAATAAATTTTAAAGCACATTAAAGCCTCAGTGATTAAACTAATACTGAATCAGCAGAAATCATGATAATGTACATATAAGGTGATGATATGTATATAAAGTCACAAGTACTAACCTTCTTTGTGAGTCTTGCTTTCCTTCAAAATGCCTGATATTGATGGCTGTCAGGAATTGGATTCCTGATTAGGATGATGTGAGATCTGATCCACTGGGGCAAATTCAGCACTCCTTAGCCCAGGCCCATTTTACAAACTGATTTACAATGTTACTGTAATTTACAGAAGTGAAACAGTCTATAGGTTTTGGTTTAAGACAGAATTGGTTTAAGACAGCTTGGAGTTTCTCGACAATGGTACGTCTGTGTCCCTTCAAGGAAGCACTTCCTACAGTATGGGTCATATTTTAGGGTGCTGAGATTCTTTCTGCCTAGACAGGAGTGACAAGATGAAGAATGGCTGTGGGGCTTTTCTCCTTTTCTCTCCTTTGTCTTTGCATACACTTCCTCCCCTTTGAGCTACCAGGTCATTCTTGCTAGAGCTTTAGTCATTTTCAGCAGTAAAATGCGGGGTTTTGGAAAAAAAATATTTTTTAAAAAAAATGCCCCTTTTTCTCCCCCCTCCCCCCCTTTTTTTTTTTTTTTTTTTTTTTTTTTTTTTTTGTAAATGCACATACACTGGACAATATTTCATGGTATTACGACATTTAATACATTTACCAGGAAAAAATACTGAGCTTTTCCAGCAACTACATTCACATGCTTTAGTTTATCAAATATTGTTCCCAGCTGCTCCGCCCCCTCAGTCTCTGATGCTGGAAATTAGCTACAGATCCCTGTAGTTTTCACTATGAGCTTTTCAATAGTATTTACATATTTAACTAAAAAAAAAAATATTTATATACTTAACTCGCACAACATTACCAAGTACCTACATGCTTTTGAGGATCTATCTTTTAAGGTGTATCTGTGTTGAATTTAAGACCTGTGCACAGATCATCAAACTGGTAATGATTAAGCTAATCCTCAAACAGGAAGCAATCTAGCTGAGTTCATTAGACTTATTACTTGCCCTAAGAGATGCAATTAGATAGCTTGCAAGCCACATGGATACATCTAGCTGTCTTTGTGTGAGATGCACCTCATGGAAATACTATTGGAGGTAGATGGTTCAACTCCCACTTAAAATAACGATTTCAATCATTACAGCATTGTTGTCTTTTGATTAAAACAGTCTTTCTAGGTAAGTAATTGGAATTAACCTAATGGAATCAATCAGTCAGGTGAGACATAGCTGAAAGGGAGAAGACCTGTTTTGTTCCTTACTTTTGTCAGATATGTCTCAGTGTGTAAAACGCAAGTTACAAGGGAGATAAGAGGCAGCGTCATCTCAGAAGTGCACAGTGAAAGGAGAAGAGGCAATGGTCACAAGCTGCAATAGGAGAAATTCTGAAGGCTGTAAGGGGTGCAGCAGGTAGGAGGAAGTAACAGACTGTCTACAGCAGATATTGGAGAACAGATGATACGTTGTTTGGTCTAAATTGATAGTATCGTGAGCAGGCAATACCTGGCCTCACATGAAACTTCATGGTATGTTAATCTTACACAAATAATTTGAATGAAGTTGAAACATGAGAGTGAGTTTATAATGGATCAGAGTTTCCTATCATGCTATTGAGGGGTTTTTAATCCAGAATACATAACTTTTAAGTGAGAGATACTGTATGAGAGTTATTGTGCTGAGTGATAGCCTGAACATAGTCTTTGTCTTAACTGTTGCTTTATTGATTACACACCCATATAGGACAGTTTATCATAACTGAAGAATCTATGGAAGATTTAGATAGAGAACTGATAGCATGTCATAACGGACCCCTTTGACTTCTATCTTCCTAATTAAAGTAGGAATGGTTAAAGTTTTGTTCTTGCACTCAGAACTTCTGTTTCTACATTTACACTGTATGCATTATTTGATTTAGTGGACAGAGCCACTGATTCTCAGCTCTCCAAACCAGATTTATTTATGCTTATGAATATTAATAGCTCATCAATAAACTTGATCTTTTAACAATGGTATTTTTGTGCTTTGTTTAGTAGACAACATGAAAAAGAATGAAAATGTGAGGAAACCTATTTAAGGGTGAGGCATTCCATGGATGGTGCTAGGGAAAAGCTAACATGATGAACTGTGATTAGGAGTCTTGGTATGAGAAATAGTATTTGAGAGAGACAACCATGGAAAGTTAAAGTTATTGAACAGCCATATAGTCTTCATTTTATTTTTTTTCCACCCTTTTTCTGTTCTATTTTTTAATACCAAGGCCAAATTTTCTGTACCTGTTGACAAACTCTTATTTCCTTTTTATCAGAAAAGTAATATCTTAAAAGACAATTCATGTCTGAGTTAATGCAGATTTAAGAAACTCCATATAGAGCTATATAAACTTGTTTATATTTTATACCAATGGATAGTACTCCTAAAATAAGCAGCAGGTGAGCCCTTGAAAATCACTGTATGTCGATTAACAGTGTAAGGAATTTAGGAGAAGGAAAGGACAAAAGATATTCTGCTAGTCCTGTGTTTGTCAACTTCTGAGGTGTAACTCAGCAGCAAGACAAAAGGAACTGCAAATGAAGCATGAAGCACCTCCCTACCCATCCACCTGCCAGGGACTGGGTGCTCTGCTGAGGTGATAATTAACTGTGAGTCACCTGCCTGGTGTGTAGGCACTAGAAAGGAGCAGATGTGCTATATGGATGTATTTTGGGTTTCATTCAGCCATTTTACTATTTTATGGGTTGTGAGGGAGCATCATCATTTATAATCTAAGGGAAAAATCCTCTCACATCAGCTAGGCATTTTTCATACCAATGAGAAAAGACAAATCTTTTCTTAGCAATAGCATGAAATTACTTCCCCAGATTCCCTCTAGCTTTAAAAATAGCTTTGTGCTACAAACACCATCACATCAGACCTGACATCAGCAAAATTCTTTAAGAAAGGAAGGAGGATTTGGTCAAAAAAGGGTCACTTTTACCCCAAAGCATAGCTTTATTTGGATTCTTTCTACTTTTAGTTAGTAGAAAATAGAGAAAGGATAATCCTTTTCTTTTTTTTTTTTTTTCTATGAGATAAAGATAAATAAAGAGAGCTCATCCTACTCAGAATTCTAAGAACAGTAAGATATTTTAAAAATGAAAATCTTTTTAATATTCAATATTAAGCGAACACTATGCAATACCTTCAAATATATTCATATTGCTTTTATGCTAGGTTATAGATAGCACTTGTCCTTCAGAACAGTGCAGATAGTCCAAAAGAGTCAGTTGTCTGTTATTTAAATTTTTCTCCAAAACCATACTCCCCAGATGAAAAAAAACAAACCATCAAAAAACAAACATAAAAACAAACTAAACCAAAACAGCTGTTATGATAAGAAACCTGCTGCATGTTATTTTTTTTTGTTCAGGACCAGTGTACCTATTTATATTCAATTCACATTTTCACCTCAGATTTACAAATTAGATTATCTAGCAGCCTGTCCTGTCACTTCTTGAAATCCTGCCTTGATGGGGACTCTAGCATATCCCTGGGCAATTTGTTCCAGTGACTGACTGTTCTCACTGTAAAAAAAATATTTATTTTTTATATCAAGAAGAAACCTTTCCCAATTTGTACCTGTTGCCCTTTGCCCTCTTTATGTGGCTCCTCGTGAAGACTGAGCCACCATATTCATAGGTACCCTTTAAGGACTGGAATTCCGTGATGATGTTCCAAGAGGCTTCTCTCCCTCTCCCTCCTCTCCCTCTCCATCTCCCTCTCCAGGGTGTAAAGACCTAATATCTTAAGTCTTTCCTCATGGGACATGGCTTGAGGGTCTAGACAAAGGACAGGGAAGGCTCACTCACCAGTTATGATCATGGGCAAAAGACAGACTAGGCTGTGGAAACTCAACATAGGGAAACAAAAGCAGCTTAATTTAAACAACAACAACAAAACCAACCAACCAAAAAAACCCAAACAACCAAACAACACCCCTCCCTAAAAGCAAACAAATGAAAACACCAGAAATGTATCCATTGAATAAGAGGACAGTGATTGATTGACCTTGCCTTGGCCAGAGGCAGATCTGACTTGGTGCTGAGGAAGTTTCTTGAAGCTTCTTACAGGAGCCCATGCCACTAGCTCTCTCCCCTGCTACCGAAACTCCACCAGACACAAACCCAACATGTATATAGTATTAATTTTATATTGCCAGCAAATTGACTGCAGCAGGCTTCCATGAGAGAGGTTTGCAAGTTATAAATTATCTGACTCTTGAGAAGCACAGTCCACAATGCCCCAAATATTCTACAAGAACAGTGCTGATCTTTTATTTATGGTATCAATACAAATGTCAATTTTTCATTATTCTTTAATTCTTGGTTTAACAATGAAATATATATATATCCTAAAATTATTGCAATTGCACTGTCTATCAGAGAAGGAAGTGTTTTCTTGCTGAGAAGTAAGAATAACAATTTCATTTCAGCACATATGCCTGAGGGGATACACATTATTTTCATACACTTTTAAATTATATTGAATAGGTAAAAAATTTAACCAGGTGGGAATTACTGTTGTGCTCCCATCTGGAAAGCATAAGATATAATTTAATTCCAGAAACTTACTGATACTACTTTTGTTCTTTATTTCCTTCCTGTCATTCTGGTTATGCTATTACAATACAATGCCTTATTAAGCCTGTATTTGAGATTATAGTAATAGCTTACCAATTGCCTATAATAAAAATAAAGATCTGAGATAACGTTTAGGAACCTATTAAAAGTGTGTCATTTTTTTATGGCACAAAATGAGCAACAATGTTCTTGTTTTCCATGTTTTCCATTAGTAGTGTCATGTAATCATAGTGACAGGTAATGTGATGTGTTCTGATTTTCAGCTGAAGTATGTGCTGCATAAAGCCATATAGTTGCCTTTCTAGCTTTACCTGACAAATGAAAGAAAGGGTCCCTAAGATGGTATCTTAAAGCTGCAAAAAGGTAGGTTTAGACTGGGCATTAGGGAAAAAAAATTCATTCTAAGAGTGGTCAGACACTGGAACAGGCTTCCCAGGTAGGTGACTGAGTAAACACATCCATCCCTGGATGTGTTTAATGGTCATTTGGATGTGGTTTTGAGGGGCATGGTTTAGGGGTGAACTTTGTAGTGGGTTTAATGGTTGGCATTAATGATCCCAAGGGTCTTTTCCAGCCTGAATGATTCTATGATATTTCCATGTAATATAAATGGTGTGGTGGACTGGAACACTGGTCACTGATGTGCTTCAGGGAAATTCTCACTAGAACCCTGTTTCAGAGGTGGCAGAGCCATAATCTTCACTTTCAGGTGCATGACGTTAAAAATATGGGTGACTAGAAACCACTGATATTAATACTTATGCAATATACTGAACATGCATCCCTAATATTTAAGTTTTGCTCACAGGAATGTGGTCTGAACTTGCACAATAGAAAATCAAAGGTAGGTGTTGTAGCAGTATGTTTTGCAACAACTGAATTTTTGCTATGCAGCTACTTCATGCTTTCCTCAGCAACAAGGTTGGGGCTTGTAACTCTCAAAAACACAGGAAAAATTCTGGGTTGTGATGAAGATATGATCACAAACCAACTGAGCAAAAAGACAGCACTACTTTTAATTGACTGAAATACACAGTAAACTGCATTAACCTGTACATATTGTTAAGGAAAAGAGGCCAGATACCATTCTCTGTTTCCAAGTCTCTGTGGCATGGCCTGGCTGCATCCACACTTTAGCTCCACATGGTTCTTTATGGTGCTAAGACAAAAGAATAATGCTGCTTTTTCAAGGCTGAATGTATCTGGAATAATGTGAGGGCTGTGTTGTCAAATGATGATAATAAAATTTGTCTGCCCTGAGATAAAACAGTAGGGCAATTAAAAGGTGAAAAACCTTATGGGATGTCACAGGATGGTAGTGGATGGAGGGACCCAAATCAGGTAGATCTTCTCTGTACTTGATATTGGAAATAGCCCTTGGTGTGCTTATTTCATCAAACATAACCCCTGCTGTCTGGGAGCGTGTTAACTGATGCAGGCAAAGCTGTGCTGGAAAGCACAAAGAGAGCAAGCAGTCTGGATAATCACAGGCCAGAGCTTCAACCTCAGCTTGTGCCTTTATTTACCAGCACAGACATAGCCTAAGGGCCTGATTAACTAAAAATAAGTCTCTTTGGTGTGTCACATTTGCTAGGTGAAGAAGACCAGATGACTATAGGAAATGCTGTGCTTTTGCAGAAATGTGATATCGTCATTGTCTTCAGATCTCCTCCTGTGTATTCAATTGTTCATAAATGTTTCTGCTTTGTTGTATTATATTTTAGTTTACATCTTCAAGGTTGCTGCAAAATATGTTTTGAGGTATGCATGCAGTTGCTCTTGTGGCCTGAATATTCATCGTGTTGTGATTGAGAGGACATTTGATAAAGCAAATGGGTCTTCTATCTCTAAATCCTCATGTTGGTCCAGTGGAAGAACTTGAACCCCTATTCTAACTTTTCTTGCTGCTTGGCTATTGGGCACATACATATGTGCACGACAGAGACTGTCACTTTTATATTCAGCATGATCTGTGACAACTTATTAGAAACCTGAAAACGGTGAAGCTGCTTCTGTTCTTGGGAGATGGGGTGAAGGAGCCATTTGAGAAAGCATTATGAAAGAGGTATGTTTGAAACAAAATGATTCTAGGGAAAAAAAAAAAAGATTGCAGACAATGATCTGAATTATTTTCAGGCTGATGAAACTACCCTTCTCTGTCTCAGACATCTTGCTTGAATTTTATGGGAATAGAAGTGGCAATAAAAAGTGTGCAAATTACAAGAACCAATTTTTCTGAATACATTTAAGAAAGAGTGAGGAGAAATGCCTGCAGTAATTCTCATTTCAGAGAGGAAGGTAAAAGAAGCCTAGAAATGCTGTTCATAAAGTGTGGAAGAAAAGATCCAGATTAGTGGTGAAAATATCAAATTGTCACCACAATCTAATTTTCACTCCTTTGAAAGTAATTAACCTATTGACTCATTGTGGTTATAGAGGCAAGAGGAGCTAAGACTTTTATATACATGCCATCCTTAATTCCTTTTATTCTATTTTTTCATCCTCACCTCTTGATTTTATCTGCAAAGCACATAAAAGCTTATCTACAAAGCATTTGAGAGCTTCTAGTCTAAAGGCTTAAGTAGCCTTTCACTGGCTCTGTGCAGAGAGTGAATTCATTTGCTCTCGGTACCAGGGTCAGATCTGTGCAGAACTTTTTGGTGCTGAGGAAATTTTTTGTCCACAAGACAAAATCAAAATGACAAACACTTCCTCCCCCAACATTCAAAGTAAAAGAAACTCCTACTCATACAAAAACATGTTATCTTTCTATCTAAGCACCATTCATTATTTTTACCAAGTCTGCCTCTGTGATTATTTGAGTCAATCCACCTACAAAGTTTATGAACTCCAATGTGGAAGTATGAGCTCTGTATGTAACATTACTAAACAGCAAACTGCATTTTGAATACACATCTTTTTACCTTCTCTGGTGTCTTATCACCCCACATCAACTGAAAGCTGTAAGGGTCATTAAATACAGAAACTTGGTAATTAAGCCATAAGCATCCTTAACAATAAGATAGTTGATCTGGAAAAAAGCCAGCTGCCAGGGAGACAAACATGCAACTGGTAGAGACCTGTGACTCCCTGGGGAGGTTTGTGAGGCTGCCTGACTTGGGGACTGCTGTTACAGGCTGAGTACACGGTCACTTCTCAGCTTTACCCTGGATAAAGAGTATGCCAAAGGGTCCAAAAAGGCGGATGGGCTACGACAGTCTAAATTTCCTGGGCATCTTCTTTCATCTACATGTGCTTTAGCACAGCTCACAACACACAGCAGTGTTTGGAACATGAAAAAGCTGGACCTGGAAAGCACTGCCTAGTGTACATGACTCTGCAAGCCATGATTAGATGGAAGAAACATTTAGTTATGAACAATGCTGCATGTTTATGCTCTGACAAAAATGCCAGAAAGAACACATTTTATTTTCTTTGATATCATTATAATTAGTGGCTCTGACTCTGGCCTTGCTTGTATTTCTGCTAATCTATTCTTTTTAATGGAAAAGTAAAAATTGTTTGAGTAGGACAGTCATATTGATTATAGACAAGAAGGCCTTGTTCTTCCTTATTTAATGAAAAAAAAAAGTCTGTCCAAGTAGCTATCACAACTCCTATCTCACTAGGATTCAATTTTATTTCTTAACAGTATTTCTCAGTTACAAAAAAGGTGGTTTATTTTTGTTAGTTGTCCTGCTCTACAAGTCTGAGAGATGTGGTTTTCAAACAAGGCCAACTAGGCTGGTTCTCTGAAAGTTTCTGACTTAGTGAGGATTTAGTCACTGAACCTCACTGAGCATAAGGCCGCTAAAACCAAAAGTAGTATGAGATGGAATTTAAGCACACTGGAAACACACTGGGAAAACTATTCTTGTACTATTCAAATAATGAACATTTTCTGCTTGGTTTGTTAAGAATTTTACCAGGAACCTCTATAGTGGTTAGGCTTTTTGCATTTCTTTTGTATTACATGTAAGTGAAAAAATATCTGTATTTGTGTTTTATAAATCAAATGTGGTCTTGAGTCTCATGTTCAATTCTCAGGTTCCTTTATCAACAGATCCTTTCAATAAGAGGTCCTTGTTTCTGTATTTCCCTCAAGTGCTCATTTGCTCTGTGTTTAATTTTACCTCCATATTAATTCAAGACCAAGAAAAAAGGAGAATTACCACTACAGAGCTTACTTAAAGTTTTATTGCCTGTAAATTTTATTCCTTGTCTTTTGGGTATAATGGAACTATATGTAACTTTTTGATGCCTCCTATTACTACAAACACCTATATAAGAACCAAAAATTCTACACTTATGTATTAGAAAATTATTTGGCCTAATGTTATAAGGCAGTGGAACTGACAACAAACCCATGAAATACAGAAAAATTAACCAGTTTTAAACCTATTTGACTATCAGAGGATACTTCAGCTACATTTATAGGATCATATGGCATACAACATTCAGCTGAATGGGACTACCATCAGAGGCAGAAAAGAGGCCCTGTCTCAGATCTCTTTCAGCATAAAGGTATGATATATATGTCCTCTGGGCCACTGAATCATCTTCCTTGTACCTCTACCATTCATATAAGTGGGTAAATATATCGCATGTACACCAAATTAAGTCACCGGGGACAACGGCCAAACTAGGTCTTAGTGAATAAACTCTTCTGACTTGAGATACTGCAAAATAAACAGCAAAAGGCTACTTAGGGGTTTCAGATGTGATTCATCAAACTTACTTTCTCTTGTCCAAAAGTTAAGCATCCGGTTGAAGACAGTTTTTCAGCCTATTCAGGGCTAAAATGAATCATTGCCAAGAGGTAAACGCATCTCCAGCAGGTGATTCATCCCTAGCCAAAGTAAGTATGTGATACAGATGTGATGAAGTGCTGCTGAGAGTTTCCTGACTTTTTACAGGCTCTCAAGGGAACTTAGACAACTAGGGTTCTCTTGTTTTCAGTGCACTGTTAGATGTTTAAAGTTAGTGAGATGAATCTCTGCCAAGCTGTCTTAAGAAAGCACAATAATATTAATATTAAATTACACAGACTACCCCTTTGCTTATGAAACGCAGAGATAACAGGAAAAACGTGAAGTTCACCAAGTTTTGTCTTTTGCAAGGACACTGCTCTCTGCAAGAAGTTGTTAAGCTCCTCCACTCTCAGGGTTTCCAGGATCAAACCGTGATGAGGCAGAAATAAGCTCAGCCCCAGATTCAAAATGATTAATCTAAGCAATGTTCATAATGCACAGTAGGCTTAATGTCTCAAAAATCGTATCTATTTTAACCATTGCTTGTCTAATTAGACATTAAGGGAGGTGAAATGGTGCCTATTCATGTATTTCATTGCTCACAATCTCTTGTAGTATACAATTTTTTTAATCCTTGTTGATCCACCTAGAAGTCTTTTAGACAGCAAAAGTGGGAAAAAGCATCCAGATAGATACAGACACTGTTCATGTGAATAAAGAAGTAATGTTCTGAATGCTTTCATAGCTAACTGCAATATGCTTGGATTTCTTTGGAAAGCTTTAGTTCCAGAAAACTTATCTCTTTATTCAAACATTCACCATTTATAGGGACCCTTGAAAGTTTTTGTATTTCTATTTCAAGTCTAATCTTAAGATATGAGCCATAAAGATTATGGAAAAAGTAGAAATGACAATATTGATTAATGTCAAAGTACATTTATAAAAGGATGCACTTCCATGAGAGGAACAAGACACCCATTATTTTGTGGATTTCTCCAGTTTATTTGATTTGGATATCTGATAGCAATAAATTCGTTTTTGCTATTTTTTTTTCCCTACAAGCAAACCAGAAATGCTACAATAATGTTTGCTTAAGTATACCAAGGCTTCTGTTTGCAAGTAATTCCAAAAGCAGGATTTCAGAGGCTAGAGCAATGTAAGGTCCATAGCATGCGACCAATGTTGAAGGATTATTCTTGAGTGCAATTAAAGTTAATTTTCTTCTTACTGAAGAGATTCTGAAGTCATGAGACTGAGTTTTCCATTTAGTCTTTTTTCTTTTTCTAATGTAAATTTCTAACCTTAATGATTATAAAAGACATCATGACTGAAGTGAACCTCAAAAATTTAAGTAACAGTAGACAAATAAAGACATTCCACAGTGAAATTTTTAAAAGTTAGTGTTTTGGAGGGGTTTTTTTTTAAGCCAATCTTATAGTTGTGTGACTTGATTTCTGATTTTTGATTGCTAAGGATGAGAAAGAAGGGAAGCTAACCAAAGGCCAACTATAATATCATCTAATCAAAACTAATCTTGTAGACCTGCCACAGTCTGGATTTGGGCCAGGGCACAAAACAAAAAATGCTTTACTGGCAGTGATAGATTATCTCAGTTGTCAGTGGACAGAGGACAGACATTTCCTCTCATCTCTTGATTTCATGAGATGTTTTTTTCTGATGGCCATTAGATAACACCATTTCACCTGAGAGGAGTAGCAGGGTCCCTGACTACAGCACAAAATGGATGAAAATCTATTGAGAATGTAGCATTAAAGAAGCAGTGAAGGGAAATTGTCTGCACTACTGATTAGTGTCAGAAAGAGATTTTTGTTTGTGTTTGGATAAGTACTGTCCATGGATGAACTAAATTGATGCTGGCTGTGTCAAGAGAAGGACTAAGAAGGGTTTTAAACAATGCTGAAATTTCCTTTTCCTGAAAGCCATTCCATTTTCACAGTTAGCACTAAGGTCTCTATATATCTATGAGTAATTATTTGCCTGATCTTTAATGATTACAGAATTTCAGTCCCATTCTGAAAGGATTTATGTAGACGATTTTTTAAATTATGATTATTATATTTATTTTGTGTGTGTTTGTGGTCTAGAGCTGTGAAAGATATACACAAGAAGTCCTCAATACATCATGAAACTGACAGATCTGCTTTGGTGTTTCTTTTCAACACTTTGTTTTGATTCCTGTAAATACGATATGCAAACCTCACCAAAATTCAAAGGTCGGTCTGTGCCTTGACAGGTTTTATATATGTCCTAGAAAAAGAGTAAGAATCCACCTTTTCAGGATGCAAAATCTTCTTGAGGGTCAGCTCAGGCTTGTGGACTGAACTTCTTCAGGATCATCCCTCATCATCTTCAGCAAGGAACAATTCTTTGACTTCTGCTTTATGCATCTTCCTTCCTTTGGAGAATAAGAGAGGTTGACAAAGATGTTACAAGAAACAATTCCATTATTGAATACCCTAATGAAAATGCATACAGTTATAAAGAAGATTTTTTTTGTTTTGATAGTTCACTGTTTTTTATCATCCCAATGGATATTTAACCAAGCCTCTAGATAGACCACTTCCATCACAGTGTCTTATTCTGTCTTTTTAAAATAAGTGCTAGCAACATAAGAGATTTTTTTTTTCTTTTATTCAATCAAGAGTTAAAATAACTGCAGAGTATTAGAAATGAAGTACAAAATGTTGGCTGAACTGGAAAAGCTATTAATTTTTTGGCACACTGGTTAGATGAACACTTGATGAAGCCTATGAACTGACATCTGAGAAGAATTTGGCCCATTTCTTTTTAAGAAAGCACTTTTTTTGTGCAAAATAATGGGTGCCTTCAAATCTGATGAGGAGTTAATTGCAGATACTTAAGGTCTTGGCAGTGGATTGGTATTGTTTGCATACTAAGAGGTTTTGTGAAATGGTTGAACTCATTCAGGAGGGCATCTCCCAGCTCTGAACAACAACTGCAATCCAGGAATTTATATAGAATAAAAGTGATAATTACTGTATTAAGGATGTGCTAAAGTGCAGGGCCAATTAAAAATGTTCAAATAGGGGCAACTGAAGCAATCATATGGTACTTCTGAATTTAGAAGGTAAAGATTTATGCTTTTAAATCAGTATGGTTTTAAAGACTTGGGGGTTTGTTTGGTTGTGGATTTTTTTTTTTTTTTTTTTTTTTGTGATGTAAGGGACTATTTAAAAAGATCTTCTTTAGAAGAGGCACATGATTCATTGTCAAAGTGCTGTAATAACTACTGATTCATAGCTGAAGCCTCATATAATAAAAGGAAAAGAGACCGAAACAGGTTGCAAAACCACATTTTTTTATTAGAACTCATTGCCAGGTTCTGCTGTCCAAGGATATTTGTCTTGGATGTGCCTTCACCATTGGTGAAGTCCAGTTTAGTATGAGCTTTTTGCTACACCCTGCTGATTGACAACTTGAACTATTGGAAATCATATTTAAATAATTCTTAAAATCACACACACGCACAAAAATCAATTCAGGAAAGACTTCCTTTTGTCTGAAAATAAAAATCAATGTTTCTTATAGTATATCATTTTTTACCCCCCCCTTTTTTTTTTTCTTAACTGTATTGCATCAACGCATTCTGAGTAGTTACCCCATTAATTTTCTGTAGATTTTTTAACGATAATGCAAAATTGAGTTTAAGGTGATATGAAAAAAAAAATAGTTATTAAAGTAAAATATTCTGAACACAAGAAGAATATAATATATGAAAACTATGCTTTGATATGATGACATGTTCTTAAGCAATTGAAGTTTTTAACTTCTAAATTTTTATAAAGATTAGATTTTTTCTATATTTTTTTTTAATGGTTCTTTTATAATAACTTCTTATAACATACACAGTATTTAGACGTTCCAAGTTCCAGAATAATTTTTATGGAGTGACTGAATTAGTTGTCTACCTTTGTGATTCCACATCAACAGAACAGAAATTATATGATTGCTTTACTATTCATAGTTTGACATAATGCACTTGAGAAAGGGTTCCACATTCAAAAGGATTCTTGATCAGTGACAATAGTTTGTTTAGCTCTCTCCATATGTATTGAAAGGAAATATTTAATGGGAAAAACAACACTATAGCAAATTTTTGAAAACTTACATGAGAAACATTAAAATTTTATCAGAGCTCTAACAAAAGGTAGGTGTGCTTATAGCCCACCTATAGGATGGTTAAGGCAAGATGTTTAATCAAGACTAAAGTGCATTTAATCTCTGTTGCTGATCACTGCACAGCTTTAGCCTGTTTTCATCAAACTAATTGATGGGAAATGGAGCAGATGCATGATGAGATTATATCCCCAATTTATGGCACAGTTATAAGAAAATATATCTCTTTTTTATTTTTTTTTTCCATTACAAATATTGGAAATTTAGAAAATGCACTGGATTGGAATGGAAACACTTTCCCTTGCTCATCTAATGCACTGCAAAATTTTATTATTCTTATTTGAAGCATTTAATTTATCATAATTCACCCACCCAAAAATAGTTTTCTCTCTTACGTATTTTGTAATTAAATCATTGACATTGACACTTATGTTTGATGTTAGACCATAATTGTACATTTAGTATATCTGTGTTACTAAAGATAAACAACAGACCCAGAATATTTCACACACTGGTAAAGACAAGTTATGTAAAAATGAACCATATAGATTTTCCATAACATCCGCTATATTTAATCTTTAATTATAATACTGATTTTTACATATTCTTGTTTTAACATCAGAAATAGTGACTCATCACTCTCTACAACTACCTGAAAGGACATTGTACAGAGGTTGATGCTGGTCTGTTCTCACAGGTACTTAGTGATAGAAAAAGAGGGAATGGATTCAAGCTGCAACAGGGTATGTTTAGATTGGGCATTAGGGAAAATTTTTTCACTGAGTGGTCACACACTGGAACAGGCTTCCCAGGGAGGTGATTGAGTCACCATCCCTGGATGTGTTTAAAAGTCATATGGATGTGGTTTTGAGGGACATGGTTTAGGGGTGAACTTTGTAGAGTAGGGTTAATGGATGGACTTGATCATCACAAGGGTCTTTTCCAACATGAATGATTCTATGATTCTTCCATATTACAAAGTCTTATCTACGAATATATCCTTCACTTTCTAGTTCTTGTAATGCAACTGCATTTTAGCATATTCCCCAACTGACAATGGACAGAAATACCTAATTCTCATATTTCAGTACCTTTCTGATATTGGGGATTATCAGTAAAACCCACTGCTGAAGTGTGTGTTTACTCATAAATTAGGCAATCTCCTGCTACTGTCTCTTACTCTATTATGGAAGTAGCACAAAACTGTGCATGTAAAGGGTCCAGTGTTCCTTAATACCTGGGTGTTAGAGTGATGTTCAACAGTGGAGTTTGTTTTAAATTTGCTATTAATAATACACTGTCCTTCAAGCACAGGCACATATTCTACACTATTCTACACTTATAGTTAAGTTATAATCTTTCAAATTAATCTCTAAAAAAGTTAACTTCAGCACTAGAATGCCCATGTGTGACACGCAGGTCATGTAGTGTTTTGACTCAATCTTAAGACGTGAAGACAATCAAGGTATCTGTTGTCTATCTGGAGACATCTGAACAGTTGAGCAAGGTTAAAGCAACATCACCCCTGAGGTGGCTGTGCTTGAGATTGGAGATGGGGAGAGGTCTGAAGTTGGCGCTGGGAGTGCTCTGATATTTCGTGAAGATAAAGGCCTTTTCCATTAAATGAACCCTGAGGGTTCATTTATCTATAAATATATATTTATATATACTATACTGAGGTAATAATATTTGGTATATGTCTACTCAGTATCACTGAAATGTCTAGAATTATTAATCAGAAGAATTCTCTGTAGCTTATTGATTGAAGTGTATTAATAGGCATTTGTCTGAAAGACAGACATAGTCCATATTGAAAAGATAGGATATTAGAGTTTTAATAAGGTTTCATTCCCTAGTGATTTCATTTTTTTCTCCTTCTTGGAACGTGTCAGTTTCTGCTCTCAAAGCCCTTATCCTTTCACACATTGTTATCTTTATAAAGGGGATAAGACAATATATAAAATCCACTTAAATAAAGGTTTCCCTTCATCCAGCATTACTGCTGAGATCCTTACACTGGCAGCAGTTTACCAAAGCACAGGCAAAAATCAATTTTAATTAGTATTTTTGGCTTTAATGAAAAGTGATTACAGAACTGGCATTTTAGTTAATACCGTTGAGATTTATGGTGGGGTGTTGCTAATTAATTTTCTGTTGAATTGCTGTGGGCAATGAATAACTGCAATAAAATGGCAGATTTGCTGATACCAGGACTATATCAGCACTTCAGAGCTTCTTAACAAAAGGTGGCTTAATGGGTTGCAGGTATAATTTACATTACTTCTCATAAACTGCACATTATTACCTCTTTGTAAAAGTGTTATGAAGAGCCAACTTTTTGTATTTTTTAATAAGACCAATGTCTTTTCCTACAGTTTGGTGTCAGCATATGCAAGCCTTCTTTAGAATGTGATAACATTTAAAGAACCTCTAGATAGGGAAGATTTTATTGGGTTAGAAAATTAATCTTAAATGTGTTTCTGTATATATAACTGTTATTCCAACATTGATTTCACTGTTTTTCTAAGTAGAAAGATACAACTGAATAAGGCACTTGCATTTAGACTTCAAACAGTGTGTGTCAGGAGAACTATATTTTATCATGTGCTTGAACAGTACCTACCTCTATAGGGATATGATTCCTGTTCAAGCTTCCAGGTACTATCCTTGAGCCTACTGGCTTCAGGAGTGTTGAACTTAATCTACTTTTCTTTGAACCATGGCAGAACTGGCACAGCTTCACTGGCTTCAGAGTAGTCATTATTTAAGAAACATATACCAACCCCACCTGAGTCAGAAGAAAGTATTGCATACATCCTGCACCAAATTCACCTGCCCAGTGTTGTGATCTGTGGACATCATGTGAAAACACAGAAATCCTGTTTTTTCCCCTCGAGTTACAGTGTGAGATGCAATGCCATAGGACGAACAAACTACTGACCTCCAGAAGAGGTTGACCTCCCATAGGTGGGTTGACATTATGAGCAACAGAGGATGCACCCCCTCATAAGTACAGGACAATAAATTTGCTCACAAAAAATTACATCTTCTCTAGATTTTGTTGAGTTATTATTACACAAATATTAAGAAAGTGATGAGTAAACAGTTCCACTAATAATGAAAGCAGGTGAATAATCATGGCACTCTTTTTTTTTTTTTTTCTTTGGCTTGTTCTTCCTATGTAAATTGCATAACTTCAAACAAAAGGTAAAATTCTGCATTGAGCCTTTTGGGTCTAGTGTTGAGACCTTAAAAAATAACACACTGAGGGAAATAATAGGCATTGCCACTACTTAGAAAGTATTAACATAATTAACTTCCTACCTCCAAAAGGTAAGTTCATCTGCAAATGGCTGTTCCATCCACAGATTAACCCTTCTAACACATGTGAAAGAGTATGATGAAATTACATCATATACTGCCTACCACAAACTGTTTCAGACAGAAACACTGGACACTTTTCATGTTTCATATAACTAACAAAAATGGTTGCACCTTGTCCAAGGTAGGTACTTATTTGGTAGTGGTAGCATAAGTTTTCATTAAAACAATTAAAATTATATATGATACAATTATGATTGTTTGGATATAATTATAATGACATCTTAAACACATTTTATCATTCTTTAAGTCTCAGATAAGATACAATCAAAGCATAAATTTATTCTGAAGTTCTAAGTGCTTTAGTTATTACAGTATGTCTGATAGTAATTTCCTGGAGAGCATAGGACCCTATATATTGAAATCAACTAGAGTCAGGAAGGTATCCAAACATATTGGAAATTTTTTCTGCAAGTCCTAGATTTTAAGTGGAAGCATATGAGATATATCTTACATGCACAGCCTTTTACAGTGACGACTGGTTTTATTCTGCTTTAATAAGGAAATGACATTTATGTGATTACTCTATGTATGCAGGCATATGTGTTTCTATTGCTGGTCTCTTTTTAAATATCTTTAGAATCTCCAATTGTGATCAAATCTGACAGAGGGGAAGATATTAAGTTACTAAGTTCCTACAAGTGGCTGAATAAAGGAAAAGAGATGCTACTTGTCTGCAGTCAGTAGCCTTACAGAGGAAAATGCACAAGCATGAGCTCACCCTTCTACAGGCATCAGAGAATCACAGCAGAGAGACTTTGAGATAAAAAACCATCAGGCATCATTAGTTCTAATGCTCACAGACTGCCTTGGTTCTCCCTGACCTCCCCCCTCCCCCCCCCCCAAAAAAAATCCATGAAAATTGACTGTAGGCTGTTTTCTGCTTTGGTTAAATAATATCCATTTACAAGACAGATGACACATTAGGCACTACATCAGTCTCCATGACTGCCACTATAATTCTGAGGGCCAGATTGTTGCTAGCCCTGGGTGGATGCAAAAATAGAGAAAGGTGTGTGTGTGATTCTTCCAGTATTTCACCTACTTCCAGAGAGGTAACACACCAGCTCTTGTACTATTTGGTCATGCAAAGATGCTCATTGTTAGCAGGACTATACATTATTGAGCTGTTCTGAAATTAATTTTACCTTTCTCTAAACAATACCATAATGACATTTGTATTTAGCAGTAGAGGATTCTGCAATAGCACAAAATAGTGTCAGGTTTGTTGTGTCAGCACTTGTGACATAGGGAGACTCAGTTATATTTTTCACAGGAAAAAAAAAAACATTCACTAGCATATTAGTGGATTTTAGTAAGAAGTATATACTCTAGGAAGGGTGTAAAAACCAGACCCTTAGTGACCAAGTAATAAGCAACTCAAAGTATTCAAATTGTCACAGAAACCTGAAAATGAAAGACTAAGCCCATGGTAATGTTGCTACCTACAGCTGAATGTTAAATCTGATTACACTAATATCCTCTACATCACTAACAAACTTCCTAAGTACTTAAGTTACATTAGGATACTAGAGAGCTGGTGTGCTTAATGATTTAGACTGACATCTATTATCTCATCTAGAGTTCCAGACATGACACTCAGGAAATTATTTAGTTTACTTCAAAATATTTTTAGTCTCTGGTGAATATTGATCTTTTAGCAAACACATAGAAACTTTCAAGATGTGTTGTGGTCATCAGGCTTGTCACAAGCATGTTATCCAAAACAAACAAATATTGCATTCATTTTGGGCTACTTCTCTACTTTGCCAGCAAACATTTGATTGTGTCTACGTTATTCCCAGAAACTCAGACTCCATGGAGGAGTTCTTCATCCAGCCCTAAGTAGCCTGATCACTGGGATGCAGTTAACATCAACCTCAAAAGCATCCCCTCCACATCCCTGCAAAACAGACTGGAGAAGAAAATAATTGCTGGGTGCTCATCTTGCACAAAGCTGTTGATGTTGCCAGTTGTTTTAGAGCAGACCTCAACTGAAGGGATTTTAAACTCTGACTCCCAATAGATGTTGCTTTTAAATACAGCTTTGTGTTTGGCTCAATACAAAAGTTTGTTCCCAACACAACGAGCCTGCAATTTAAAGTGACAGCTCTGACAACCCCTGCCTCACCATGATTTTTCAGTTGCTCTTTAGGCATCCTCCTCCTGTGGTGGCATTTTCCTGGCTCTGAAAAACAACATTAAGTTCCAATATATTTTCTACATCAGAAAATGCCACCCCACTTTGCCAGATTTACTCCCCTCCAGCTGGCTGCATATCTCCACGCCTGTCACTGTCTACTGTTGTACGGGAAGTGCCAGATTTGAAGTGGAGGGAAAACCATTTGGCATTAGCTCCCACTCAGCTCCCCCATTTTCTGATTAGCTAGTTAGTGAGAGCTCCCTTTTGCTCCCCTCTAAAGTGCAGCAGGTGAAGCACCACAGACTCAGAAGACTGAGAGGTGGGAAAGAGCCATAGCAATGGAACTTCACTAAGCAAGTGCTTAAAGTGAAGCCAATGAGAACTGAAGGATTTAGTCATCTTGTTATGGGCTTTTGTGAGTTAGAGCCTTGGCCTGGTCAGTTCCTTCTCGCTCTTTTATGCTGCCTCTACCACTATTTAGTACCTTTCCTGAAGTCCAAGAAGTTTCCTAGAAACTGAATAACAGCTCTGGAGTTGTACAAGGAGGAAAATTCCTTTACTCTCTACTTTGCATTCATCACTATTATTTGTCATGCACACTCCTTTATTTATAGCCCTTACGCTAATATTTGACCTATATGATTCTGTTAATATCTAAACTAATTAAAATAATTATAAGAATAGTATTTCATGACACACTGATTAGAAGCTTCTCTTCAGCCTAAAACCCCACAGTCATTGCCTTCCCTACTAATTTCATAACTCTGGCACAGAAAGCAATCAAGATTTCCTGGCAAGACTGATGCTTTAGATATTGGCATGGATATTTCTAGCAGTCCTGTTAACTGAAAATATAGGGCCGATCTGAAGTAATATAAATGTTTTGCATGGATAGCATGTAGCTGTGCAAAACACACTGGAGTGTCTTAGGAGGCAAACCAATTCTTAAAAAAGACATAGGAAAACATAAATATCTTAGTGTCCTACCGCCAGGGTGGAAATGCTCACTTCTATTGGTAGCAGACAGTTTTTTCTATGTACCATCCACACTATTTTGATAATCGCACTGCAGGATAAACAATTTCAAACTAATTCCCTGTCCATACTTTTCTTTTGCTCACCTGCCTCAGAAATAGCAGCAAGAGTGCCCATGAGTTTTGCAGGTGTCAGAAACTGATGTTCAAAGAGAGTGGCAACATCACCATTGGCAAAACATTAAAGCCACAACCAGTTTACTAGTTACAAGGGAAAAGAAAATGCACTCTTCAGGAACAAGAATCAACAACCATTTATGAAATACATAAAAATACCACTGCACTCTGGAAATGTCCTCTACACCTCTCATTGGCCCACAGCAGATGGTCAGGTATTGGCTGAGGAACTACATGCCTGAAGCAGTGGGCCAGCTGGTGTCAGGCCCATATGTGGACATCTTCTTCCTTCCCGGGCTGGCACCATGAAACTTTGATCTTGGGTGCCAGGAGAATATAGAAACGTGTATCTCAGTGCAGTCTAACCCACTGGTGGATTTGGTCTTCATGTCTGACTTGTACAACATGCATTGAACTCTGTGCTGCTGCTGAACCTAAGAGCTGACGATGAGGCTACATCACTATTCATTTTTGAGGCTAAATTTATGCAAATGTTTTAGGTATATCCTACAATCCCTCCTCATATACCTCAGTTCTGCCTCCAAAATTCCATTTTACTGACCTCCAGTAGTACCAGTTTGAGTTTTTATTGATCTGTTAAGCACATCAGTTAACGGACATGATTTCTATTGAAAACAAAACACAACCAGCATGTTCCAGCATGCTGGTTTCAAGGTGGGTAAAGTATGTAGCAGTGTAGACACCTTCTAAGTTTGTACATTCATTGTTCTTCAGGTCCTTATCTGTCTCTGTAGCATCTGGAAGCAAAGGTTTTTTACAATAAAGACTTCACGTAGCTTTAAGTATACAACTGATTTATAGTAAGAGAACAGGTGGTCATGAACAGGTATGAAAATGAAATGAAAGAAAAAAAAAGAATAAAATAATTATATAAAAACAAAAATACGGTTTAATTTTTCTGCTCACAACAGTGCTATGAAACTACCTAAACATAATTATTCATGGATTTTTGGCAGCAGAAAATTTTCTGGACGTAGGAGTGAGGGGAATTTGTGATTTTAATCTCAAGCCCAATATTTTAAACTGATAGAAAGTGTTTGATATGAGAAAGCACTAACTGTTAAGCAATACCAGGCATACGTTAGATAGTGAATTTCTAATTAGCTCACTGACACAGCACAGATCCTGGTGGACCAACGTCACATCACAAAACAGCACTCTGACTTCTCAGCAACAAAGCTAAAACCTAATGGGTCTATCCATCACCTCTGGGTGCATGTGGGCTGGCACTTGGCTGCTATGCTGCTTCTCTCCCCCTCAGTGTGGAAACAAGGCTTTCAGGTGCTGCCTGTCTTCAGACTGCTGCTTTTCCCAACCAGGTTCTAAAAGCTAGCCATTTTCCTCTCATAACCTGATTTTACACACTTGAAATCCATAGATCTTTAGCTTCCCTCCAAGGTATTTTTCTGGTTCTTCCCAAGAAAATATTTCACTTCTTTTCTATTTGTTGTCCCATGTGGTGTCTATTCCTGCCTTATAATTTACTAATCCTCTGGAGCTAAGAGATAAATAGATGTAACAGATATTTTTCCTTAGTACTTTTCTTACCTCTCTTCCTATTTCTTTTCCTATTTTCCATGCATAAGGTGAGAGACTGGATCTGCTGAAGTTCATTTTACTTTGAAGTTCATTGAACTTTTAAGTTTATACTCATGGAAATCAACACAGCCAAGATGTCTTATGGGGTAAGCTGCACATGATGCACCTACTGTTATTAGATATTTCTGAAAAATGTGCCTTTTAGTTATTATTACAAAATTCCTGCACAAGGGAATGAATATAAATTATGTAATTTGCCTATAGTTTCTTAAGGATCAATAATAAATTATAGCAAGCCTTCTTGAATAGTACAAGCTTTTTTATATAAAGTCCTAGTCCAAAACCTTGAAATTTGATCATATACATATGAGCACTTCTCCACCTGTGTCATAATCTTCTGTCACAGAGTTTTTCAGCAGTTAAGTAAAACACCTTGTGGGATCTCCAAAACAGCACACTCTCCTTGCTTAAAAAAGAAGACTGCTTGTATGCCTCAGCTCCAGTGCCCTGTGTTTGGAAATATGCACAAGCCACCAAGGTAAAGGAGCTGTTTATGACTTCTATCTACCCTGAGTGTACTGTGGAGAGTCCATCACTAAATATGGTGAATGTGTACCAAAGATGTGAATGTGAATCAGATCTGAAATGTCAGACCTCTCTGCATACGAGAACTTAGATTCCCAGAAAACTGTTCTATATAATCCAAGATAACACTGCAATAATTAATGAGCCAAAAGCTTTTTGACTCCAAAATCTTCGCCTTGAACTCTGAGCAAAATGCTTATGGTCTGATTTTGCATGTATAAATCTGACAAGATTTGTAACAAATTCTTGATGACTTTGTATTTACAGATTCAACCACTTGATTTAAGGTTTTGAAAATTGTCTAAATCCTTGGAGTGGTAGTGAGTTATGATGAGAAATTACTTCTTTAAAATACAGGAAATAACTATGTTTAAATGTATGAATGCCTGCAGGGTGAAATTTTTGCTTGGCTTTGGAGCTGTAGAGATTTTTTTTCTCCTGGAAAAAGTCACAGTCAGTGCAATAGACTAGAAGTTCTATGGGCATAAAAAAATCTTAATTAGTGGTAGCAATTTCACTTATTGAGAGAAAACATTAAGATGTATTCGACTGACTATTGCTATAGTTCTCAGAGAACTGGGTAATAAGATTAAAAGATAATGCACTTAAAAAACCCTATAAAAATTATTTTTTATTTTTACTTTTTTT